>JBBDGP010001677.1:1005000-1200000 GCA_037952835.1 Lithobates septentrionalis | reverse complement strand
TCCAATTCATCCCAAAGGTGTTCTACTGGGTTGAGGTCAGGACTCTGTGCAGGCCAGTCAAGTTCCTCCACCCCAAACTTGCTCATCCATGTCTTTATGGACCTTGCTTTGTGCACTGGTGTGCAGTCATGTTGGAACAGGAAGGGGTCATCCCCAAACTGTTCCTACAAAATTGAGAGCATGAAATTGTCCAAAATTGTCTTAGTATGCTGACGCCTTAAGAGTTCCCTTCACTGAAACTAAGGGGCCAAGCCCAACCACACATCATAATCCACCCTCCACCAAATGATTTGAACCAGTGGACAAAGCAAGATCCATAAAGACATAGATGAGCGAGTTTGGGGTGGAGAAACTTCACTGGCCTGCACAGAGTCCTGACCTCAACCTTATAGAACACCTTTGGGATGAATTACAGCGGAGACTGTGAGCGAGGCCTTCTCATCCACATCAGTGCTTGACCTCACAAATGAGCTTCTGGAATTATGGTCAAACATTCCCATAGACACACTCCTAAACCTTGTGGACAGCCTTCCCAATAGCGTTGAAGCTGTTATAGCTGCAATAGGTGGGCCAACGCAATATTGAACTCTACAGACTAAGACTGGGATGCCATTAAAGTTGATGTGCATGTAAAGGCAGGTGTCCCAATACTTTTGTTATTATAGTGTATGTCTGTTCCAAGTTTATCTAAACTTACAAAACACCTCACACAGGGGTGTAGTTATCATGAATTTGCATAATCGCTCATTCATTATCTGCACTATAAATTCATTCTGTGCAAACTGGGCAAAGTTGAATGTTCTCAGGCTCTATTCTCTGCAGACCAAATGTGTGAAAGGGGGAAATATCACATTATGGCCACTAGATGGCGTTGATTATTATAAGACATACACATACTCCTACTCCATCTAGTGGCCATAATGCAGTATTTTCCATATTCATACTTACAATCTGCAGAGAATATAGCCCGAGAACATTCGATTTTTGCCTTATTTGCACAAATCGAATATACACGCAGTGTCAACGGGCAAACAGATATGCAATTTCTTTTTATAAATACATCCAGTAAAGTTACATTTAATTTTAAATCATTAACATATACTGGATGAAATAATTGTATTAAGATGATTTTTTACACACACAGACACACTACTTCAGGAGACAGTCAAAGACTGGAGATCTGTTACATGATCATGGCTAATGCAGCCTCTTCACAAATCAATTCTCCCCATTCTAAGGTATGCCAACAGCCTCAAAGCAAGGGCATCCCAGTTGGTGCAAAAAAGTGGTGTGAAAGTGACCATCATACCTCTGCTGCACAATAGTCTATGTTCCGTGACCATGCCACTGCTTCAGTGTCTCCCTACTCTGTGGTCACTGCACCAGCGATACCCATCAGTATAAATATCGGGGTATTTTGGTTAATTTGCTTTACAACTTCAAAGGGGAGTCTTTTGCAGTTGGACGAATATTGTCCTATAGACAATTTTAAATTAAATATAAAAGTTTATCAAAGTAATATTACATTCAATTAGAATAGATCTCTCAATAACACGGGATTTGTGCATTCCTTTTTTTTTTTTTTGCTCATAATTACTACAAAATCATTCCATCTTCTGTAAGGAAAACCACCTTTCCCGCCTGAGGCGCTACACATGCCAAAGGTGCCTATCAGCACAAAAAACAAATACTTCCCCCATCTCCCAGGAGGGTCTTTGGTTTACATAGAGTAACGTTCTCCCCCCTCCGTCCAGAACTTCTGTCCTTCCCTCTTTAAATTATCCAGGGATCAAATTCCATTCCTTGTCAATGGGGTTTTGTCTTGTTCACTTTGCTCCAGTTCAGGCCTATGGCCAGGATTTCCATGGCTCAGAGGCTGCGATGGGGGAGTGCAGAGGGTTCTGGGACAGAGGAGGTATGGGGTCACCATCACACTGATGGTATTCAGGACAACAGATATGAAGACGTCAAGAACAGAGCAGTATAGGGGAAATGATGGGGGTTGTATGTTCACCTTTGCACCACAAAAAAATAAAAAAAAACAAAACAGATACACCTTGTATACAAATTAAACCAGAATGTACAGCCGAAACTTATGTTCTTAGGTTTGGACAGTGTAGGGAATGCATAGATCCCAACTTTATTTGGAGGGATTGGCTCTCACTTTGAACCAAATCCTTTTGTTTCTATGTCCTCATTTGTCCCTCTTTTTGATTTAATGCATAAGCCTTTCTAAAAAAAAAAAAAAAAGAAGAAAAAAAAAAAAATCTGTTTAAACTTCCGAAAATTGTTTACTTCTCTCAACCCTTCATTTGACCCCAAGATCAGGGGTCTCCAAACATTACAAACAAAGGGCCAGTTTACCGTCCTTTATACTTCTGGGAGTGTGGACTAGGCCAATGGAGGTAGAAAATGCCCCAGTGTCAGTGGGAGAAAATACAATTACAGGAGGAAGAATAGTGCCTCATGGTTGGTGTCAGTGGGAGGAATAGTGCTCCATTATTGGTGTCAGTGGGAGGAATAGTGCCTCATCGTTGGTGTTAGTGGGAGGAATAGTGCCTCATGGTTGGGTGTTAGTGGGAAGAATAGTGCCTCATCGTTGGTGTCAGTGGGAGGAATAGTGATTCATCGTTGGTGTCAGTGAGAGGAATAGTGCCTCATGGTTGGGTGTCAGTGGGAGGAATAGTGCCACATCGTTGGTGTCAGTGGGAAGAATAGTGCCTCATCGTTGGTGTCAGTGGGAAGAATAGTGCCTCATCGTTGCTGTCAGTGGGAAGAATAGTGCCTCATCGTTGCTGTCAGTGGGAAGAATAGTGCCTCATCGTTGCTGTCAGTGGGAAGAATAGTGCCTCATCGTTGGTGTCAGTGGGAAGAATAGTGCCTCATCGTTGCTGTCAGTGGGAAGAATAGTGCCTCATCGTTGCTGTCAGTGGGAAGAATAGTGCCTCATCGTTGCTGTCAGTGGGAAGAATAGTGCCTCATCGTTGCTGTCAGTGGGAAGAATAGTGCCTCATCGTTGCTGTCAGTGGGAAGAATAGTGCCCCATCGTTGGTGTCAGTGGGAAGAATAGTGCCTCATCGTTGGTGTCAGTGGGAAGAATAGTGCCTCATCGTTGCTGTCAGTGGGAAGAATAGTGCCCCATCGTTGCTGTCAGTGGGAAGAATAGTGCCCCATCGTTGCTGTCAGTGGGAGGAATAGTGCCTCATTGTTGGCGTCAGTGGGAAGAATAGTGCCTCATCGTTGGTGTCAGTGGGAAGAATAGTGCCTCATCGTTGGTGTCAGTGGGAAGAATAGTGCCCCTTCATTGGTGTCAGTGGGAAGAATAGTGCCCCTTCGTTGGGTGTCAGTGGGAGGAATAGTCTTTCATCATTGATATCAGTGGGAAGAATAATGCCCCAATGTTGGCATCAGCAGAAGGAATAGTGCCCCATCGCTGGTGTCTGTGGGAGGAATAGTGCCCCATCGCTGGTGTCTGTGGGAGGAATAGTGCCCCATCGCTGGTGTCTGTGGGAGGAATAGTGTCCAAAGGCCAAATAGCAGCAAGCAAAGGGCCACTTCTGAAGCTCAAAACTATTAGTATAATTATCTTGAAAAGCCAGTGTATGGGAAAGGGAGTGGGTAAAAAAATAAAACTTGTTTAACTAACCATTTAATATAATAACATATTCACGTCAGTGTAACAAATCTATGGAGCAGCTTGTCAAGTGGGCCTTTAATGTCCAGCTGCTACATATATGGGACTCTGTTGTTTGCTGAGTGCATTCCCAGCACACTGACCAAGCCTTCACCAACAGCTCCTGGTTACCATTTACGATTCAAAGCTGGTGGAATGGGCTCCCGACCATATGACCACCATGACAGCCAATCATGGTGGTCACATGATCAGGAACTCAGGATAGGATCTCAGGATAGGATCCAGTTAATGTGCCACTGGGAGACTTCAGACTTTCCTCCAAAGATGGCCACTTGTATTGCACATGTAAGCTGCTGATTATTCTCATAAATACGGCTTTCCCATAGGAACAAAACAAATAGGACTGCAACATACATGTACAGTACTAGGCGGCCATTTTTGGAGGAATGGCTGTGCAGCTGCACAGTGAAGATCACTGAACCGGGGTTGAAGGTTAGTATAAGACCTAATAGGCAGCGACTAAGTAAAAATAATAATAATACAAACCCAGTGGTGCTATAAAGAAGATATACACAAACCCTGAATCACATTTAGCTTGCTAGAGCACTATGTATTATAATTATTTGCATTTTAGAAGTGAAAAACTTGTTTTCACCCTTCTTCAACCTTTTTGTTGCATCTCAGTGCTGCTGATCTTATGCAGCCACTTCTCTCTACACACATGTGCCCCAGCAAGCTACATCGCATTTCTTGAGGTAGGTTTTCTGGGGGTGTCAACAGTGGCCCATACCAGCATAATGTGTGTTGAAATGGCCCATTGTACTCTCCCAACAGAAACGAGTGTGACAGGGTGACAACAAAGAAACACAATTGCAATAAAGTAGGGCTGCGGAAATTAACGATTAATTCCTCGATTAATCGTTAATTTTTTTTTGATCGATCAAAATTCTTTTGATCGGTACTCACCTCTCCGCTGGCTTACGGGTCTTCAGGGAGTTCCGGCGGAGATCTGGTGACGTCACAGACATCGACATCACCGGACTCCTCCCCCCTTCCCCAAATGCCTCTGTCTACTAAGGAAGGGAAGGGAAGGGGGAGGAGTCATGCGGGGTGTGGTTTTCTTCTTTGGCTTATCAGCGATAGCGGGTCACGTGACATGGCCTACCCCCTCCTCCATCCGCTATGGGAGCGCGAGCTGAACTTCAGGTCCAGGAGCAGAGCTTGAGGCGGAGGGAGCCAGATGGCAACGGACACCCACACTCCTCATACCGATAGACAAGCCCGCTCCCCTAGGCTTTCCGGTAAGGGGAGGGGGGAGCTGCCTGTTGTCACGGTTTTCTGAAGGTGTAGAGACCGGCGGACACCTGGTGTCAGAGATGTGTACACACAACATAACATCATTATGTCATTAAAAGGTGTCCCCCTTCGGGAGATTTCCCTTCACTACCTGTTCCAGAGTCAAAACCGGAAGTGAGAAGCCCCTTTAGCTCCTAGTAATTGCCAGAACTTGTGCCCCCTCTGTGGGGGTATTTCCCTCTCTGATAGGACAAATGGGGCTCATTCACATGAGAGCTGTGTCCCTTAACCCTTATGCTGCCAGAGCTGTTTTTGCACTTTTTTTTGCATGAAACCTTTGTTGCGTAAAAGTTAAAATCAGTACTTTTTTTTGCTAGGAAATTACTTAGAATATATATATAATTATATGAATCAAAATTAGTCGATTAAAAATAAAAAATAAAAAAAGGATTAATCGAACACGAAATTTTAATCAGCAATAGCCCTACAATTAAGTTGTCACCTTATAACGAGAATAGCTTGAAACTTCATGGCAGGATCAATAGATATTATTTTAACAAAAGCTACAAATATAATAATAATGAACTTTTATAACAAATAAAGCTTATATGAGAATTTTGTGATTGGGTTTACATATACTTTATTTTTCATAAGTGAGAAAGGACCAAATTTACTCTATACTATACAATATACAAAACGTGTCCTTTATGACAATCAGCAGCAAAATTATTCAAATTAAAAAGTGCAGAATTAAAGAACGCAGTTTATTTGTAAAGCGCTGCACAAACTGTTGGCACTAAATAAATCCATTATAATAATACTGTACTGTACATGGTATACTAAGGTGGTAGAGTCACAGGTCCTCAATTTTTGGATTTTTCTCCAAATGTGACTTTTTTTTATCTTATATTACATTAGGGTTGGGTTAGGTCGTCAGTTTAGGTACAACCGGACCTTTGCAGAATTCTTTTTTTTTTAATCTCTTCTACTTTGTAACAATGATCCACAGTTAAGATTGTACTTAAGGGCTTCTAACCTCCACCCCCCATTGCTTTGTGTTAATCCCCCCTTGAATTCTCCAGCAGTTTAAAAAAATATTCTGTATCAACCCTGTTCCAGCGACTTCTGTAGAGTCCAGAGCAATTACCTGACAAATGCCCTATTGTCATAAGGAGATGAGATCTCTACATTCCTCAGGAAAGTCTGAAGGGGCGCAACACATTCCAACACACAACCACACCGGCTTATACAGGTAAACTGAACGTAGAATCTCCAGACAGGATTAGAAGGAAAGTATAAAACTAATTTTTAGTAATTTTCAAGTAATTATAACATTTCCCTGTAAGTAATTTTTTTAAACACATTTTTACTGGCAGACTGCTCCATATTTGGATTATTATATGTCATATTAAGCCCTCATGCACACAGGCTGTTAAAAAAACGTTATGAAAACGCCAGTATCTTTGCAGTGAATTTTTTTAACTTTTTTTCAGCTTTTTTCAGCGTTTTTGCAATAGCGTTTTTTAGCGGTTTTTAGCGTTTTTGAGCGTTTTTCCGCGTTAGCGTTTTTGAGCGTTTTTTTTTTTTTTCAAATTTTTTTTTTTTTTTTTTTTTTTTCAATGGATCAAAAACGCTAAAAAACGTTGGTGAATGACGTTTTTGAGCATTTTTGAGCGTTTTTGAGCGTTTTTCTGCGTTAGAGCGTTTTTACAGCTGAAAAACGTCTTTCAGAACCCACTGGTCCTGGGTTTTTTTTACAGCTTAAAAACGCCTATGCCACTTGCAGCTCAAAAACGCCTAGGTGGGCATGAAGCCATAGACTAACATAGACAGGCCTTTTTAAGCTGCAAAAAAAGCTCAAAAAAGCAGCTGTAAAAACGTCCATGTGCATGAGGACTAAGAGTTGTAAAGGCTGCCTCTAGTGGTCATGTGTATATTACAGAAACTGATCCGCATCCCTCCTGAGAGCTGAGCTCCAAGCAGATATAAACTGATGCAATTAATTTGGCTTTGTATTCATTATTAGATCATTCAATGCCTGTTTAAAAGAGACACGGGGGGTGAGTTATTAAAGGCAAACAGACTGTGTACTATGAAAGTGCAGTTGCTCCAGAACTCAGTAGAGGAGGGAAGCTCTGCTGCCTTCCATCATCCAATCACGTGCAAGCAAAAATGCTTTTTTTTTCCCTTTGCATGTGATTGGGTATACGTTGCAAAGTGAAGCTTCCCCTAATCTCCTAAGCTCTGAATCAATGGTAGTTGCAAAGGGCACAGTCTAGTTGCCTTTAGTAAATCAACCTCTATATCATCTTGCCCATTCAGGTACATTACATACCTGGTTATCCTGCCAGTCCCCTTCATGAAGATTTCCTTCTAACCACCCTAGGCACAGAAGCAGATTCATTCTAGCATCCCCAGTTTGCGTCTCTGCCTTCTGCTTGGGAGTTACAGGATGCCGCACATGCACACAACGTGCCTGTACTCCTATGGTCAGACTACTGCTGAAATGGTCCTAGCGTAAAAATGCATAAGCGTTATGCTTGGATTTGTTTTTGTAGCGCCAACATGAACCCGTGTACAGTTATATCCTGTAATTCATTTGTACAGGTGGCTGTATGCAACTCCTGTGGCTCCCAGACGCCGAAATACATCCATATTTTACATTGTATGGCCTTGTGTGCCTGCATGCATGAGCTCTTACATCTATGGGTACCCACAGACTTGCATTGGAGGGCAAGAATTCTACACATTCTAGAGCACAGAGATGTGTGACCCACACTGACCAATTAGGTGTTCCCATTTTCCCAGGAAGGGTGTACTTGACTGGTTTAGGAAAAGCTCCAAACCTTAGAAAACACCCGCCCTATTGTGAACTCACAGGTGCTGGCTCTGTACAAACTTAGAAGAAAAAGAGAAGTCCCAGACGGCTGCACACTGCTGAAGGCATCTTTATTGATATAATAAAATCCAATACAGTCACCATGTGCAAAAGAAACAGGGAGAAGCAGCTAACGCGTTTCACACCGTGTGGTGGTGCTTAATCATAGCTATGATTAAGAACCACCACACGGTGTGAAACGCGTTAGCTGAGATGCCTTCAGCGGTGTGCAGCTGTCCAGGACTTTTCTGTACTTGACTGGTTGCTGTAAGGCAGGGGTCTCCAAACTACGGCTGCGGGCCATATCGGGCCTAGGTAAAAATTTTATCTGGGCCACAGCAACCCCGGCTGGATGGCAATGGATGCGGCATGCTGTGTATCGTAAAAAGGAGACTGGTGCATCCACCTTCAACCAGCTATGGCCATCCTCCAGGTCCCCAGCACAGTTTTTCCCCACTCCCTCTGCCGTGGCTGTCAGTGAAAGTGCACGATTTCGCGTGCGATCCCAACACGCACGAGGTCTGAATCTAGCCTAAGGGAGAACAGGCCCATCACCTGAGGACGCTACCACAAAACTGAGGACTCGTGGAGTGGAGTAAAGTTATAGGGGGTTACCAGGAGGCGTGTCTTCAAAAGCTTTGCCAGTGTCCAATCACCTGAAGGTACGAGCCTATAACCCAGGGTTTATGAATACTCAGCCGGTGTCCTGTACTCTACTATTAAAATACACAAACTGTATATATTGCAGCTTACCAGTCCTGTGGTGGATCCATTCGTTTTTTGGGGGGGTTTCAGTTTTTTTTTTTCCTTTGATTTTACCTGGTGATCCTGAAAATCGAGCCTCAATGTATATATTAGAACTGTGATTCTTAGAGCAGCTTATCAATTAGATCATTATATGAATGGGAAAAGGGTGGGCATTGTGTGTAATGGTTAGTTTACATGCACACAAGCAGTACTGTGCCCCTTTAACAGGTTGAATAGGCTGCACTCTCTCTTCTTTCAGAACAGGCATTCAATAAAACGGCAAAAAATAAAAAAATAAAACACGTTCACATTGCAAATGTATTACAGAATTGTATGTCTTGCCTGGAGTGCTCGTGTATCTTTTTCCTTTTATTTTCATGCAGAAATCCCCAACTACAACAGAGGGTTTTGTTAAGCTCCTGTTCTGCTTACAGACACAGATGTGCTGGAATAACATACACCCAACATTCCTGATTTAATCCAGATGTCATTCACTAGTAGACCACACCCCTAGGCTATTCAGCCACACCCCCAATGGGAAAAAAAAGGAAACATACAGATCTGTGAATAGGAAAAAGGAAAAAAAAAAAAAAAAAAACAGAAAGAAAATGGGAATTCTTCAGCGTCACTTCCTGTCCTGCTGATTATATTAGAAATAAGCAGTTTTGAAAGCAACAGCACAATTATCTAAGACTGTGCATCTTCAACCTTTTTCAATCTTGAAACCTTTTGAAAGTGTGCAAAATCTCAAGGCACCCCAGTCTAAAATGGGGTCCCTGTGACATAATCCCCCCCCTTTCACATCAGAGTCCCCAGGCGTCCCCCTCCCTTCCTTTCACATCAGAGTCCTCAGTCGTGCCCCTCTCTTCCTTTCACATCAGAGTTCTCAGTCACCCCCCTCTCTTCCTTTCACATCAGAGTCCTCAGTCGTCGTCCCCTCTCTTCCTTTCACATCAGAGTCCTCAGTCGTCCCCCTCTCTTCCTTTCACATCAGAGTCCGCAGTCACCCTCCTCTTCCTTTCACATCAGAGTCCTCCATCTTCCTCCCAGTTGTTTCACATCAGAGACCTCAGTCGTCCCCCTCTCTTCCTTTCACATCAGAGTCCACAGTCCCCCCCCCCCCTAAATTCACATAAAAGTCCTCAGTCTTCCTCCTCATCATCCCATTTCACATCGGAGTCACTACTTTCCCAGTAGACTGCTCATCCCCATCCTTTTCAATCAGAGTCTTTAGTCTACTCCCCTCTTGCATATCTCCCAACATTTTGAGATGGGAATGAGGGAAACCCATCACCAAAAGTATATAGGCATAGGACACACCCCTTGCCACGCCCCCTTAAAGGAAAACTGTACAAAAAAAACAAGATTGATTCCACAACTGCTTTTTTTTACCACTACTATTCCTTTATATTGGCTTTTGGAATTTACAAATGCAGCAATTTAGAAATCAGATGAAAGGTTTAGTGCTGGAAAACACTTTTTGATAGATAAAAAGTGAATTTTATATACATCTATATAGATCAGACCAAAATGAGGGACAATTGAGGGGGAATGAGGGACATTGCTCCAAATCAGGGACAGTGCCTCGAAATCAGGGACAGTTGGGAGCTCTGCTCTTGCCCTTTCACATCAGAGTCCTCACTTCCCCTTCCATTATTCACAGTAGAGTCCTGAGTCATCGCGCCCCCCCCCCCATTTCACATCAGAGTCCTCAGTTCTCCCACCATCCTTTCACATCAGAGTCCTCAGTTCTCCAACCATCCTTTCACATCAGAGTCCTCAGTTCTCCCACCATCCTTTCACATCAGAGTCCTCAGTTCTCCAACCATCCTTTCACATCAGAGTCCTCAGTTCTCCCACCATCCTTTCACATCAGAGTCCTCATTACCCCTCATTTACTTCAAATCAAGAGTCCTTGGGACAACATGGAAAAATAGCAGACAGTGCAGCACCCCTGACATCCCCATTTGACACACCACGGTGCCGCGGCTGAAAAACACTGGTAGAAGATATTTCCGCCAATTGTGTTCCTCTTTTTTTATCCCAATCCTTCCACCTCTCATTCTTCTCCTCCCCTCTCTTTGTATATTGTAAAGATCTATATAAAAAAAAAAAACCAAGATTCTACATATCAAAAGTGATTATACTGCTCTGAACTTTGCGACTGAAAAGTGGCTTTAAGGCTTCATTTGCATTGGCAGCTGCGGAAAGGTGGGAAAAATAGGTAGCTGAGACACAGGTACATCGCCCCCCTGACTGCCTGCTATAACCCAAAATGGCCACCGGAGGGGGAAGTACACATGCTGCGGGCAAATTTATACCACACGTCTTGGTTAGCAGGTGGTACAACTGGCAAACATGACTTATTCAAGTAGGGTTGCACTGATACCATTTTTTTTTACAATAAGTACGAGTACCGATACTTTTCTTTAGTACTCGCTGATACCAATTACCGATACCTACTGCAACTGTTTTGTTTTAACTTCAGCTGTCAGCAATGGTACAAAACATTGAAAAGTTATTTACAAATTAAATAAATTGATTTTTTTTTTATTTAAATGTTTTCAATGTGAAATGTGTAAATATATGTTAATATATACAGTCAGGTCCATAAATATTGGGACATCGACACAATTCTAATCTTTTTGGCTTTCTACACCACCACAATGGATTTGAAATGAAACGAACAAGATGTGCTTTAACTGCAGACTTTCAGCTTTAATTTGAGGGTATTTACATCCAAATCAGGTGAACGGTGTAGGAATTACAAACGTTTGTATATGTGCCTCCCACTTTTTAAGGGACCAAAAGTAATGGGGCAGATTAACAATCCTTCATGTGATTGAAATGTGTCAATGTCCCAATATTTATGGACCTGTCTGTATGTGTAAAAATATTCACTAACAAAGCAAACAAAAAAAAAGTTTGAATTGTTTATCATTTATAAAAATAGACTTGAACAAATGAAAAAAAAAAGTAGGAAAATAATAATTAAATGGAGGAGAATAGGGAGTTAATTAAAGTGTAAGTGAACCCTCCTGTTTTCAGCCAAGGAAGCTGCCATCTTTGCCTCTGTTTAATCTACAACTGCCATGATGCTGCACATGTGATCAATTATGACACCAGCCATTGGATGGTTTGACAGTTTGGTTGAGAGCACAACCAATGGGAGTGCTGCATTTCCGGCACGTGCCGGAAATTAAACTGTTTTATGGTTGGGTTTACTACCGCTTTAAGGGTTATTAGAGTAAATGAAGGGTTATTAAGGGGTTAAACAGAAGAACATTTGTTCATCCCTTTGATCTGCAGATGAAGAAACAGAAATCTACAAAAAGAAACCATGTTCTTTTTATTTTAGTGTTTCAGGGCTGAGCAATGTTGTTAATAAACATTGCCGGCTACTCTTTTTTTTTTTTTTGACAGCTCCAATTACCGGACTTCTTTAACACAGGGGAGACCCACTGACAGCTCAAAGAACAGAGCCTGAAAGTATCAGTTTCAGGTATCGGTGCATTTGAATGAGTACCAATACTTGTGCAAATGCTCGGTATCGGCACTGATACCGATACTAGTATCGGTGCAACCCTATATTCAAGTGAAAGGGACTGTGCCACACCTGCATCAAATACACACAGCTGTGGCGTGGTGCAGTGGGCTTTCCATGATTAACGCAGGCATCAAAGAGGTGACATATCTCCTTCAAGCTGTCCTTTAACTGCCCTCTTGTGCATGGGTGGGGTAATGCATTACTACACTTTGCACGGTTTACTTTTTTTTGTGAAGTGTCAAAAAATTACGCATTGTTTCGTGATATGTGGCAAGGTGAGATACATATGAATGCAGACATGTTTGGCATGAACAGGGCACATATACAGTATGTTGTAGCTCAGCGTTGAAGCCATGCTGCCACATAAATGGGTACGGCCGTCGTTCTGGGGTTAAAAAAGATGGACAGAACATGGGAGTAGGGAAGAAGTGTATCCATGCCCTTTATTTCCTTTGGGTAACACACTTCCTGCCCCAGGGTGACAACGCCAAGTCACCATACAATATGGAGGAGCAGCACTGTCACCCCAGGAAGGGAAATGTTTTAAAACGCCTCTTTCCTCATCTGCTTAACATGGGGGGTATTCTGTAGTTTACATAAAAGCTGGAAAAGCTATCTTATGTCTTCATATTTAATTTTAGTGCACAATACAAGCACACAGTTTCGACCCAGGATCAACAAGTATTTTTCTGTACTTGCAGAAAATGTACTAACCTAATATTCGAATGCAGCCACCACATCTAAAGACAGGTAGGACGCAATATATTACTTTTGTTCTTTGGTTTAGATACACTTCAAAGTCAAACGCCGGGCATCTCATTTCTCCTTTACAAGTCTACTGAATACATTTGTAAAATTTGGAAGCGGTAACATCATACACAAAGAGATATCCAAAGAAATAGAGGGTGCAAGAGGAAGGCAGAGAAGAAAGGTGACAGAGAGAGGTGCAATAGAACAGGTTCCTGGGTGTCAGTAACAAATGTATTTAGAAAAGAACAGTGCTTGGTTGGAGTCTCAAGAATGTTACAAGAATATCACCCCCTGGGGATTTTCCGAACAGGGTTCGCCTCTGCGTCACGGTTTGAAGGTAGGCCAAGAATTGTAGAGGTCATAAGAGGAATGGTTGGGGCCCCTAAAAACCATAGAAAAAAAAAGGGATTGACAACGGTGGTTCTGGTAAAGACAGAAGGGAAGGTGGGGTAGACAGAAGGGAAGGTGGGGTAGACAGAAGGGAAGGTGGGGTAGACAGAAGGAAAGGTGGGGTAGACAGAAGGAAAGGTGGGGTAGACAGAAGGAAAGGTGGGGTAGACAGGAGGAAAGGTGGGGTAGACAGGAGGAAAGGTGGGGTAGACAGGAGGAAAGGTGGGGTAGACAGGAGGAAAGGTGGGGTAGACAGGAGGAAAGGTGGGGTAGACAGGAGGAAAGGTGGGGTAGACAGGAGGAAAGGTGGGGTAGACAGAAGCAAAGGTGGGGTAGACAGAAGCAAAGGTGGGGTAGACAGAAGCAAAGGTGGGGTAGACAGAAGCAAAGGTGGGGTAGACAGAAGGAAAGGTGGGGTAGACAGGAGGAAAGGTGGGGTAGACAGGAGGAAAGGTGGGGTAGACAGGAGGAAAGGTGGGGTAGACAGGAGGAAAGGTGGGGTAGACAGGAGGAAAGGTGGGGTAGACAGGAGGAAAGGTGGGGTAGGCAGGAGGAAAGGTGGGGTAGACAGGAGGAAAGGTGGGGTAGACAGGAGGAAAGGTGGGGTAGACAGGAGGAAAGGTGGGGTAGACAGGAGGAAAGGTGGGGTAGACAGGAGGAAAGGTGGGGTAGACAGGAGGAAAGGTGGGGTAGACAGGAGGAAAGGTGGGGTAGACAGGAGGAAAGGTGGGGTAGACAGGAGGAAAGGTGGGGTAGACAGGAGGAAAGGTGGGGTAGACAGGAGGAAAGGTGGGGTAGACATGAGGAAAGGTGGGGTAGACATGAGGAAAGGTGGGGTAGACAGAAGGAAAGGTGGGGTAGACAGAAGGAAAGGTGGGGTAGACAGAAGGAAAGGTGGGGTAGACAGAAGGAAAGGTGGGGTAGACAGAAGGAAAGGCGGGGTAGACAGAAGGAAAGGCTGGGTAGACAGAAGGAAAGGCTGGGTAGACAGGAGGAAAGGTGGGGTAGACAGAAGGAAAGGTGGGGTAGACAGAAGGAAAGGTGGGGTAGACAGAAGGAAAGGTGGGGTAGACAGAAGGAAAGGTGGGGTAGACAGGAGGAAAGGTGGGGTAGACAGGAGGAAAGGTGGGGTAGACAGAAGGAAAGACTGGGTAGACAGAAGGAAAGGCTGGGTAGACAGAAGGGAGGGCGCAGGAAAGGAGAAGGGTAGAGGGGGGTACATAGGGTCTTGGCTCTGAGCAAAATATACAGACCATGATGCCAAGAAGAATTCCATTTATGAATCGTTTATATGTAGTTACATTGGTGTAGCTTGGAACAATGTAACTATGCATATACCATATCTGGTCCCTGGAGGCTGGAAATAACTCAAGTAGACACCACTACCCCAGTGACCCCCCACTTCCTTCAGGATCCTGCATCAAGCTTCCTTGCTGAATTGTAAACATAAGAGGGTTGGCCACCCGGCATGGGAGCTTCCTGTAATAAAGACCAGCCAATGCTGCTCGCTCCCTGTGTAGGGTGACTGGTCTTGTCTCTGCCCCTTCCTGTAGTTTTCTGCAGGCAGCCTGTAAAGTGTGTGGCCTGCTGGATCCTTCCCACAGCTCTACTCTTTGCACAGGTTATTGACAGCACAGAAATGGGAACAGAGGGGCGCCAGACTGAGTGCAGTATAAATCATATATTTAATAAAAACAAGTAGTAACTCACAGGTTAAATTAGATGAGTTCAGTATGTGAACTGAATTCATCTAAAAGCAGCTTTTCCTGCTTCCTGGTTCCCAGCCTCCTCTGGAACCCTACAGGATATCATCAGTGCCCCAGGCTGCAAAGGGAAAACAGGGCGCCAAATAGGACGTTTATGAGACTCCAGGACTGGCGACTTTCACCACATACTGAACTCATCTAATTTAACCTGCGAGTTACGACTTGTGCTTATTAAATATATGATTTATACTGCACTCAGTCTGGCACCCCTCTGTTCCCATTTCTACACAGACCCCATCGCTTCACGCCAAGGCTGCTTTCGCACTGAGGCGCTTTGCAGGCGCTACAGCGCTAAGAATAGCACCTGCATAGCGCCTGTAAAGAGCCTTTCCTGTCTCTCCGGTGTGAACGCCCGAGTGCGTTCACACTGGAGTGGTGGGCTTGCAGGACGGTAAAAAAAAAAGTCCTGCTAACAGCATCTTTGCAGCGCTGTAGGAGCGGTGTATACACCGCTCCTAAAGCGCCCCTGCCCATTGAAATCAATGGGGCACCGCTGGCAAAGCGGCGCTTTGAGGGCAGTTTTAACCATCTTTCGGCCGCTAGTGGGGGTTAAAAGCGTCTCACTAGCGGCTGAATAGCCAACGTGTAAACAGTACTGACTGCACTTAAATATCGGTTGTGGTAGCCAATAAGGTTCATGTACAGTGGGCGCATGTAAACATTAGGACGAACGTTTACAGCATTACAGTACAACCCCAGACTCAGCTGTGACCTTTTTTTTTTTTTTTTTAATTCCCAGAGCGCAACATTATGCTACAAGGCTCAGCTGTCCGAATGGGCCCATAGTAGAGCTGCACAATTAATCGTTAAAAAATCGTGATCTCGATTCACCTCCCCTGACGATCTCTCCTGCTGAGTTTGCCGATTCTTTCATATAAACAAGTGGAGAGATTATCTGCTCACTCAGCTGTCAAAAGAAAGCATCAGGCAGTCTGCCAAGTTTAGAACTTGAAACATTGTAACTAACTTCCTTCTTAGATCAAAGGGATAGAACTTCTCTGTGTAAACAAATAACCTGGGCAATCTGCCAAGTTTTAAACAACATGTAAATGCAGGAAGTTTAACCACTTAATCTAAATCTTTTTCTGACACTTCTTTCTCAAGTTAAAATCAATATTTTTTGCTAAAAAAAAATTACTTGGAACCCCCAAATATTAGAAGATCGAGAGAGATCGAGAGAGATCGAGAGAGATCGAGAGAGATCGAGAGAGATCGAGAGAGAGAGATCGATAGAGATAGATATATATATTTTTTTATTTTTTTACCCTAGGGAATAAAATGGCAATTGCTGCAATATTTTGTGTCACACTGTATTTGTCCAGCTTTCAAATGCAATTTTTTGGGGAAAAATACACTTCAATAAATAAAAAAAAAATGAAACAGTAAAGTTAGCACATTTTTTTTTTGTTTTAATGTGAAAGATGATGTTACGCCGCGAGAATCGTGAGAGAATCGCGATCTATCCTCTAAACAAAAAAATCGTGATTCTCATTTTACCCAGAATCGTGCAGCTCTAGCCCATAGATTTGTATACTACTACTGCATACAGACTTGTACAAAACTAGAAGCCATAAGAATCTGTACGCCACATTTTTAATGCCTATTTGAATAAGTAATAACCCCCAACCCCCCCCCCCCCCCCCCCCCCCGGTTGGTCTAACACTTACCCCATTCTAGGTCGCAGGCTTCCTCCGGGGGGCTTCATTTCCTTTCTTGGCTTCACGCTGGCACGGCTTCCCCTGCGTCGCCACCCTCCTCCTCCTCCTCCTCAGCGGCCAATAGGATCGCTTCTCCTCTCGGCCAATCGGGTCTCAGGACCGCTTCCTGAGTCGGGATTGGCCGGGAGGAGAATCAGGAAGACAAAAGCGAATATTAATTTGCTATTTTCACACAAGTGGATGGGTTCGGGGCGCAGAACCCACCCTTTTTTTGAAGCCAATCCCGTGCTTCAAAAAAAAAAAAAAAAAAGAAAGAAAAAAACACCCTACTGGAATCCATGCATCCGCACGCATGGATCAGAGGGGCAGCGCCCCTGCGCCCCGTATGGACAGGTCGCCGCTGGTCATAACATAGATGGGAGGGTTTCTGTAGTTCACAAAGAACTGGAACAATTATAACTGATAACAGTGCTGCAGAGAGCGCAGGAAGTTATCAGCTCACTAGATTTCCAACAGGAATCAGCAGATTTATTTTTTTGCACTTTTTAACCTCCAAATACGAAAAGGCTTCTTCACAGTAAGAGCTGTGAAAATGTAGCATAGACTCCCCCAAGAACATGTTCTGGCCAGCTCAGTAGATTGTTTTTTACAAAAAAAAAAAAAGCCTGGATTCTTCCCTAAATGCACATAATATAACTGGATACTAAAATGTATAGGTAAAGCCGATCCAGGGAATATCAGATTGCCTGTTGGGGGATCAAGAATAACTTTTTTTTTTTCCACTGTTGGAGTAAATAGGATCATGCTTTATTTTTGCCTTCCTCTGGATCAAATGTAGATATAGGATTGTGTATATGGAGGTTTTCTATTTGTCTGCGGTTTTTCTTTTCCTCTGTATAACTTATTGATTGGATATAGCAAACTATTCGTACTTTACGCTGATTACTTTCATGTATACAATAAAAAAAAAAATCTACCCGCCTATCATTTCACTTTAAAATTCACATCTGGTTAACCCTCCATGAAGGCCTCCCGCACTTCCACAAGTACATTTATCCTGAAAGCGCAGAGCTGTAACGCATTGCAAGCCAATCATGCGGCTCGGTCTCCGGAGTCAGAGAGATTCGCTGTCAGTGTCTACAGACTGCACAGACTCCACAGGCCTCCGACACGCCGGAAGATCTTCTGGGGCTCTTGCTGTGTATAGTGCTTGACAAGCGGAGGAGATACAAAAGCTCCGCATTTGGCGGCCTCAGCGCAATATAAATCCTCAGACTAACACACAGCATGTATTATTTCCCTACAGAGAAACATTACCTTCCGCAGAAGAGCCCATTTTAAAAATCATTTTGGTAACGGAAGAGTTAATAAATATAATTAGGACTGGCGTGAATCTATGGCTAATGTGAGTTATACTCGCGCTTCATTCAAAACGGCTGGCAAGCACATATTGAAATGAATTGCATCGTACCAGAAAATGAAATATTTTGCCAATACAAACTAATTAAAGCTGAACGCCAGGAGTAATCCAAATTGCATACTAACATTGATCCGGCTTGGCACTTTTTATAGCATCTTAACGGATTAAAGAGTAACTCCACTCCACCTTCTGGGTGATCTATGTACATTGCAGGGATTTTTTTTGTTAGGCCCCTTTCACACTGGGGCGGTTGCAGGCGTTATTGCGCTAAAAATACCGCGTGCAAACCGCGCCTAAACAGCCTCCGCTGTTTGTTCAGTGTGAAAGCCCGAGGGTTTTCACACTGAAGTGGTGCGCTGGCAGGAGAAGAAAAAATCTCCTGCAAGCCGCATCTTTGGAGCGGTGAAGGAGCGGTGTATTCACCGCTCCTAAACCACTCCTGCCCATTGAAATCAATGGGACAGCGCGGCTATACCGCGGCAATAGCCGCGCTATACGAGGGGTTTTAACCCTTTTTCGGCCGCCAGCGGGGGGTTAAAACCGCACCGCTAGTGGCCGAATACCACGGTAAAACCGCGCTAAAAATAGCGCTGTTTTACCGCCGACGCCCCCTACCGCCCCAGTGTGAAAGGGGCCTTATAGTGAATAAATAGCGGTTTGTTTGTCTGTGTCCATGTGCAAAATGAACAGCAGTGGGGGTGACTTTATAATTATCAATCGGCCGCTGCACTTGCAGGGTTCAATGAGGTAAGTGGCGGGGTCTGCATTCCTTTAGAAGTGATTTCCTATTAAGAGTATCCCACCAAAAATTGAATTGTTGTTGCTGGGGATGCCCAGAATCTGACTTATATCTTAGTGCAGACTTCTGAGAAAATCAGTAAGCCAATCACACAAGCAGGAAATGACTTTTCTGGGAGATGTTCTGTACACCAGAACAGTGGTCATCAACCCTGTCCTCAGGGCCCACTAACAGGCCAGGTTTGCAAGATAACTGAAATACATCACAGGTGATCTCATTTGCTGCTCAGTGATTGCAGTATTCTAGTCTGCATCTCCCCAAGGTAATACATAAAACCTGGCCTGTTAGTGGGCCCTGAGGACAGGGTTGATGACCACTGGTATAGAACACCTCCAGGTTGCCAAATTGCATTTTACAAAGAATTAAAGTGCTGCAGATTGAAAAGGAAAAGGTCATTTTTTTTTTTTAACATTAACAATGACTTGTGTAGCAATTGTATAGATTATATTATTTTTTTTTTTATTTGCCATTTTCACTATAATAATTTACGCTATTAATCGCAAAAGGAAAGTTATCCTTTAATGCTATTTTTATTTATTAATATTATATACATTATTTATTTTGCTGTTACATAGGGGGTAAGCTCTGTACAAATTCTATTTTATGCATATCTTGTGCCAGAGAGCAGCCGCAGAAGCTGGGAATCACTGTAGTAACCACTTTAGCCCCGGGAGAAATTTACCCCCTTCCTGACCAGAGCACTTTTTGCGAATCGGCACTGCGCCTCTTTAACTGACAATTGCGCGGTCGTGCGACGTGGCTCCCAAACAAAATTGACGTCCTTTTTTCCCCCACAAATAGAGCTTTCTTTTGGTGGTATTTGATCACTTCTGCAGTTTTTAATTTTTTGCGCTATAAACAAAAAAAAAAAAAAAAAAAGAAGAGCGACAATTTTGAAAAAAATGCATTATTTTTTACTTTTTGCTATAATAAAATATCCCCAAAAAATTGGGCCCTGCTGCTGTCAATCAAGTTAGTCAGCCAATCAGGAGTGAGAGGGGGCGGGCTGGGTCACGGCCCTGTATCCGAATGGACACAGGGAGCTGTGACTCGGTTCGGGTGCCCCTATAGCAAGATGCTTGCTGTGGGGGCACTCGACAGGAGGGAGGGGCCAGGAGCACCGAAGAGGAAGCTGAGAAGAAGAGGATTTGAGCTGCTCTGTGCAAAACCAACTGCACAGAGCAGGTAAGTATAACATATTTGTTATTTTTATAGAATAAAAAACGAGACTTTACAGTCACTTTAAGGATCTTACAATCTAAAGTCCCTAACTCACATTTATACATCAACATACAGGGGACAATTTAGACAGGATCCAATTACCAGCATGTCTTTGGAGTGTGGAGTAAACCAGAGTCCCCAGAGGAAACCCACGCGGGTACAGGAAGAACATGCAAACTCCAGGCAGGTAGTGCCATGGTTGGGATTTGAACTAACAACCCCATTGCTGCCAGGCAGAAGTGCTAACCACATAGACACTGGGCTGCCCTGTGCTGTTATCAGTTCGGCATTGTCTCAGTGCTATAGCATCATGGAGTGGGTAGATCACTAAAAACAAAAAAAACATGCATGTTCTTAAACCTTTCACTTTATAGAGCTCAGTGGAAACGTATTATCCAGTTTTCATTTTACATTTCCTTAACAGATCTGTATTTTGAAGCACTTCAGCACCATATGTCAATTATTTTTGTATAAACCACAATTCTCAAAAAACACAATAGGAACATTTGTAAAGTTCCAGAGATATTAAATATCAGAATTTATGCACTTCGTGGTGCATATTTTCAATTCCAACACAAAATCACTGAGAGGTGGCAGTGCCAAAAAAAAAAAAAAAAAAAAAAAAAAAAAAAGGTAGAACACGCTGCATTTTTTCATAGTGAGACACGCTGCGCTGCATTGCAGCATATAAAGATAAAATGTGGATTTCCTGTGTTCAGGGCATCCCAAAACGCACACAGTGCATACGTGAGTCCAGCTGCTGCGTATTTCAGTCTGTCATTGATTTTGACAGGCTGCCAACAGCTGTACACCGTACCTGCGCCTCCCTGGGATTGTACGCTGTACAGGACAGGCCAAACCACCTGTGTGAGCATGGTTTCTTTTTTAAAGCAGAAACAATTCTTTTGTGTAATGGGGCCCCAGGAGCTGCACCATAATATGATTGTATGCACAGCATATTAACACTTTATGGCAGACCTACTGGGCGAGCGATGCCCTTCGCCAAAGCGCCTGCACTCCCGTCGCCGTCGGGCCTCCCTAGGGTTCTGAACCTTCAGCCACTTAGTTGGCTGAGCTGTGATAAAGTCCCTCCTATGCACCCCTATGGGAGTTGCATCGTTACGGCACAAATCAGTACACTGAGCTGCACAGGCTTGCATCACTGCAGACAGGCAGAGGAGAGGGGTTTATCACAGAAGAGGCCAATAGGGTCTCCACTGTCAAAAAAATCCTATCTTTTTTTAATTCTTTTAACAGATTAAGTTTAAAGCGGAGCTCCACCCAAAAGGGGAAGCTCTGCTTCTTTAACACTCTCTCCCCTCCACTGGCACATTAATGTGTATTGTAGATCAGCATCTGACTGTGAATTTGTGCCACATCCAAAATTATGTATACATAACAGCAAAGGGGGTCTCCTAGTGGTGGACTTTTCAGGCACATGTAGCAATCATAAAAGAGGTATACTTGGTACAAATATAAATTTATTGAATTAACAGAGTTAGAGTTTTCAAGCATTACGTTTTCACCCGACGCGTTTCGGAGTCAATTAAACTCCTTCCTCAGGGGTAGTGTACGCTTTAAATGGTTATTAAACACTGTATTGGCTGATTTAACATTCCATAAGATTTGTGATTAAAAACAATGACAGTGACAAAGTCTGTCTGCCCAGTATGCGCTTGATTCCAATATGAACAAACATCTGTGTGTTGGAGATGATGTAAACAGGTAGAAGTGGGTTTTTTTTTACTCCACCAAGAGTATATATATATATTTCTCAAAAAGAAAAGAAAAGCCCAAGAAATATGGGCGTAAACTAAATGCTTGAGGCTCCACTGAGGCCGAGAGGCAAATCCTAAAGGTGGCTCAAAAGTTGATGTTCATAGGTGTATCTATTGATAGATGACATGAGAGTGAATCGGATCAAGTAGCTGTTCAGGCCGGTAACATCCAGCAGTGTGTGCCACATTTGGCACTTTTATGGGGGGGGTGTGGTAGCGGGTACCAGGTTTTGACCGGTACCTGCTCCCACTTCCTGGTAAGATCGCCGCACGACGATCTATGGCACGTCTGGCCTCTCCTCCTTCCCCCGCTGCCTTCTGGGACCTGTGTGTGTCCCAGAAGACAACGGGACCATTCAGAAAGCACAGCACGACTCACGCCTGTGCAGTAGGAAACTGGTTATGAAGCCTGAAGGCTTCACTGCCGGCTTCCCATTCTTGCAATGGATGAATCGGTTTGGAGTGCCAACATCGCAGGATCCCTGGACAGGTAAGTGTCCTTATATTAATAGTTAGCAGCTACAGTATTTGTAGCTGCTGACTTAATTTTTTTTTTCCCCAACAGACTGGAGCTCCGCTTTAAATAAATAATAACCAAATGTGTTTTTATTTTAAAGTAGCATTAAAACCCATAACCACAAATGTGTTATATTGCAGCATACCAACGGTTAGATTTGGTGCCCTCAGTTTCTCTTCTTTGGCTTTTTCCCTTTGTTTTTACCTGGTGATCTGGCCAGTAAGACACCTCCTGTATTAGTGAGAGACGACCCTGGATGAAGGAGCACAGGAGGCACAGCAGACAGCAGCACTGTCAGTTTTGGGACAGGAGAGAGTGTTAAAAAACGACTAAAAGCAAAACTTTTTTTCTAGTTTTGGATAGAGTGGAGAGGGATTAGAACACCAGTCAGTTATTTCTGTCTGTGTCTCCATTAAGGAAATCCACCCTATTTGTCCTGTTTATCATTATCAAGTGAAAGTAAAAAAATAAATACATTTTTTTTTTGCCCTAAAAAAGTTTTAGTTGCCCCAAGCAATTCCCTTAAAGTGATATTAAAAGGTTTTTTTTTTATTTAAAAAAACAAACATGTTATACTTACCTGCTCTGTATAGTGGTTTAGCAAAAAGCAACCCCTATCTGCATCTTCCGGGGTCTCCCGCCAGCGCTCCTGGCCCATCCCCTCCTGCCGAATTCCCCCACAGCAAGCAGCTTGCTATGGGGGCACCTGAGCAGGCTCGCTCTCGAGCCATTGCTCCGTATGCCCATTCACATAGAGAATGGCTTGTCCACGCCACCCCCCCCCCCCCACTCTCTCCTCATTGGCTCACTGGCTGTGATCGACAGTAGCGGGACTCAATGGCTACCGCTGCTGCTGCTTCAGCCAATGAGGAGGGAGAGCTGAGGCTTTTGTGCACATCGCTGGATTAAGATGGGGCTCAGATGAGTTTTACTGGGGCTGCTGCACACAGGTTTTTTACCTTCATGCATTTTATTGATGAAGGTACAAAAAAATAAAAATAAAAAAAGTACAAGGATTTCCTCTCACTTCCTGCTTTGTCTATTGGACAGGGAGTAAAGGTATATCTTCCCAAATGGGACATAGACAAAAAAAAAAAAACTGACAAGGGTTATAACCCTCCCTTACACCATCCATATTGAAAAAAAATGTTTTGCCTGTAGTTCTACTTTAAATATATTAGCAGATTTACATACACTACCAAATTGAAACCAAACTCCCGCTCACACTTTAAAATCAGTTACAGCTTTTTTCCTTTGGGATAAAGGTTTATACATTATTAAATTTGATCATTTTAATCACCCCTGCCAGTGTTAAATGATTTGTCTCATGATCCAAGACTTGATGAGCTGCAATATAACAAATGTTTGCTTTATTTAAAGCTGAACCCCAGACAGATATTAAAAGTGGTAATAAACCCAAAAGTAATTTATTTCAAACAGCTCCAAGGCTCTCCATTTTGTTGTGACCGTGCCCCCTCCGACATCAGAGACTCACTCCTCCGACATCAGAGACTCACTCCTCCGACATCAGAGACTCACTCCTCCGACATCAGAGACTCACTCCTCCGACATCAGAGACTCACTCCTCCGACATCAGAGACTCACTCCTCCGACATCAGAGACTCACTCCTCCGACATCAGAGACTCACTCCTCCGACATCAGAGACTCACTCCCCCGACATCAGAGACTCACTCCCCCGACATCAGAGACTCACTCCCCCGACATCAGAGACTCACTCCCCCGACATCAGAGACTCACTCCCCCGACAATAGAGACTCACTCCCCCGACATCAGAGACTCACTCCCCCGACATCAGAGACTCACTCCCCCGACATCAGAGACTCACTCCCCCGACATCAGAGACTCACTCCCCCGACATCAGAGACTCACTCCCCCGACATCAGAGACTCACTCCCCCGACATCAGAGACTCACTCCCCCGACATCAGAGACTCACTCCCCCGACATCAGAGACTCACTCCCCCGACATCAGAGCCTCACTCCCCCGACATCAGAGCCTCACTCCCCCGACATCAGAGCCTCACTCCCCCGACATCAGAGCCTCACTCCTCCGACATCAGAGCCTCACTCCTCCGACATCAGAGCCTCACTCCTCCGACATCAGAGCCTCACTCCTCCGACATCAGAGCCTCACTCCTCCGACATCAGAGCCTCACTCCTCCGACATCAGAGACTCACTCCTCCGACATCAGAGCCTCACTCCTCCAGCGTCAGCACATCAGAAGGTGAGCTCTGGATGGGGCGGGAGAGAGCAGCCAGCGCACATAAGCGCTCTGCTAGTGGATAAACTAACAACAGATGGAATGTCACTTCTGTACAGTGCCAGTTGGCAGCACGGCTCTGAATAAAAAGCTTTCATCTTTGTGCTTCGCCCAGCGGTGCCCGATGGGGAGCCGGCAAAAGGTGTGCTGCGATCTGCAGATAGGGGAAAAAAAAGAAAGAAATGAAGGATCTTAAAAATAAGTCAAAATACCATTCTCCACCTGCACAGACCATAAAGGTGATCGCAATCCCGTTCTGCGATTCTGGAGATATTAATCAAAGCTCAATGTGAATTGTCTAGTAGAAGGGGTGGCTGCTCTTTAGCATTTCAGAGGCTGCCAAACTAAATTTCCCATGATGCAATGCCTTTGTAGATGAACGGATGCCAAAACAGCTGGGTTTCTGTAAGATGACAACGCCTGATATACTGAGAAAAGACAAGGAATATTTAACGCTTTTTCCTCTAGTATTAAAGATCAGCTCCGCTTTGATGAAAGCCGAGGGATTGAGGGGAAGCCAAGACCACCCAATATTGACATTTAAAAAGGTGAACTCCAGGATAATCAAATATTGCTAAAGTACCAGAGGCCTGTGTACTCTTCTTTAATCTTGGAGTGCTGTGTGTATTTCTTCCAGATAAAGTGTGAAATGTTCCCTCTACATCAACAGAAACATATAGCCCCATAACCTAGGATGGCAAGGCTCTCTCCTGCCTCTCCTTTCCCCCCCAAGCTAACAGGCTGACCGGAGACTGCACTGTCCACTGTTAAACTGGTTGTAAATCCTTATATATACCCATTGAAGGGACAACAAATCCTCCTGCACAGGTTGTACCGGTTTAACTGCAGCCCTATGTGGTTAGGGTGCAAAGTGGTTTGCCGATGGCAAAAATATACTCAGAGACCGAGGAAGACTAAAACATTATACTGTGAGAGTTACGACGACGTACAAACAGGCTTGTTGGGAAGGCATAGCGGACATGAGCCTCTTACAAAACAGTAACAGGAGGATCGTGGTCCTGGAATGATGCCGATAGCTTCGGCAGCAAGGAGGAAAACGAAAGACTTCCTATGAGGAGATAGCATGGTCCCTGCACTTTTCCTACTTCTCAGGAACATTTCCCTGTAGCTAAGCACTGTCCCTACACATACCACTCGCATAAAGTGCACCAAACATGGGAGCCGGAGTCTTAAATAGAACTTGCCTGACCCAAGATGGCCACCTAAGTCACATGGGGCACCAGCATCCAACCAACAGCTGTCTCCCTGTGATCGCAGAAAGTCAGAGGAGTCAAGCATCTCATGACTTCCTTCCCCTTCTGCATTGCCGCTTTGGGTGAGTGCCATGTACAGTGGGGAATACAGACTGCACTTTCCTACAACCTTATAAAACACACAGAGCAAAGACTTTTTATCAGCTCCAGAAGGCATGGGGCAGGGACCCAATGTCACACACTTGACAGCACTGATGAGAAGGGCTGAGTGTAATCTGAGACCTGAGTGGAGGGAATGCACCCCCAACAGAGGGAAATGTACATAGCTGAGGCTCTCAGTCACCTTCTGTGTGCTGGAAAGGGGGGGGGGGGGTAGCAGGGCCCTCTCCTGAGATTGTCTGGTGCCAGGATAACCTGTCAGAAGTGAATAACGCAGATAGTAGAGGGCAGGGGAGGAAACAGAAATCACTTGGTGTTTTCGACTGAAGCTACTACACACTAATGGCAATATGCTCTGCCTATTTTTCATTTCAGAGGTTTATAACTGCTTTAACTCTTTCCTGTGAAGACTTGAAGTTCAGAGAAGCCACGCTGAGAGAGCAGAAACCAGCACCATTAAAAGTTGTAAACAGCAAAAACTGGGGTAAAAATTAACAGCCAGCTGACTGGGGAATATTTAATTTTACTGTGCTCAGTGTGTTAAATGCCAATGGTTTAATATTACGTTAGTCATCTTGTCTGCATGCGTAAACCCATTGTGCGCACCTCTAGCCTCTGATTTGAAGACAAAGTATGGGTACACACGGAGGCCAAGCTGTAAAAAAAGTTTGAGGTCCAACAGAAAAAAAAAGGCAGCACCTTCAAATTACAGATATGTTCAATATCCTGAAACCCGCGACTCTGGTCCTCCCGAAGTTCCTATCTATACAACACTAGGAGCGGGTTTTGGCAGTGTATGTGTGCAGACCATGTCTTACTATTAAAACGTCTGCTTAAATAAACCTGCTAACAGGACTGAGAGTGAGAAATACCAGGACCCCTCTTCAATTAAAAGGCCAGCATAGCCAAGAAGTATACAGAGGTTATGTGGAAAGAAGAAAAAAACACATTGAGGCTCCGCCATGATTAGACAGATGGTGAACACATGTGGGAGAAAATCGGGTACTGATCTTTGCCTTCTACCCATCCCAACTCAATGCATTGAATGGTCAGGAAAGTCATTTTTCAGTGCCAAGCACACTTAATCCTCGAATCCAAAGTGAGGAGAACATCACGTACGCCATGCAGGACAAAGCCACTTTCACTGAAAACGTATTTTACATATATATTGTAGCTGCTACACCATCTCACTTGATAACAGGCAGCACAGGAAGTCCATACCTACCTTCTGTACACTCTCCTAGCACCATGATGCCTTGCTACAGACCCAAAAACCTCCAAAATTGTTCTGGGCTATCCATGCATTCCCCCCATAGACCATCCAGCCTGCCAAGTGGTAACTGAGGCACCAAAAACCTATGGAAAGCAGCAAGGAGTGTCCTATGATCCTGAATTTTGACCAGCTCTGGTGGTGGACTAGGGTCACAGAAGAGCATTCAGGCCCGAAAACTCTAAAACTGCTCAAGGCTAAGCTTGCTTCCCACCCATTCCTCCCTAAAAGGACCACCCAGCCTGCCAATCGGTCACTGAGGCACCAAACAATGATCTATGGAAGGAAAACGGGGAATGTCATGTGATCTTGGAACTTTGACAAGCACTGGTGGTGAACTAAGTGTGCGGGAAAGCATACAGGCCCCAAAATATTAAAGGGGCCCTCTCAGGTAGGCAGTAAGGGGTCCCATCATTTCTAACAGCAGCCCTGGGCACCATTACAGGCACTAAACTAAACTGGAACTAAAGTAGTAAATTTTAAAAAAAACAATCAGGTAGGCAAGGTCTCTTTTGCAATAAAATAAACCTACCTGCCTGCTCAGTTTCCTTTAGAATGTACAAGTTGCGCATGCGTAGCCCAGTTTACATTCCAGGATAGGTCGTGTTCTGCTGGGATGACTGAACTCCTGATGGCATCCTGTGCTGGCCAATGAAGACGACTGCATCTTTGCACCTGGAAGAAGATGGGCGGAGGCTACCATGGCCAGCGAGGGATCTCAGAATGTTGGTGGAGAGGTAAGTATTGCGGACTTTAGTTTTAAAGCAGATCTTCACTACAAAACTGAAGTTTGCACTAATGCAACCCTCTCAATGAAAATGACGTGTACTACTGCCACAGCCTCCTGGGGCACCTACATCAGATATCTCAGGATGAGGGTGGACCTGGCAGCGCATTATCAGGGGGCTGGCTGCAAGAACCCAGAAGAGACAGCCGGATCTCGATGACCCGAAGTACAGCACTAAGACCCCTTTCACACTGGGGCGGTTTGCAGGCGTTATTGCGCTAAAAATACCGCCTGCAAAACCCACCCAAAACAGCCGCTGCTGTTTGTTCAGTGTGAAAGCCCGAGGGCTTTCATACTGAAGTGGTGCGCTGGCAGGAGAAGAAAAAAAAACTCCTGCAAGCCGCATCTTTGGAGCGGTGAAGGAGTGGTGTATTCACCGCTCTTGCCCATTGAAATCAATGGGGCAGCGCGGCTATAGCCACACTATGCGAGCGGTTTTAACCCTTTTTCGGCCGCCAGCGGGGGTTAAAACCGCACCGCTAGCGGCCGAATACAGCCGCAAAAACGACGGTAAAACAGGGCTAAAAATAGAGCTGTTTTACCGCCGACGCCCCCACCGCCCCAGTGTGAAAGGGGCCTTTACTGCAGGACAATGCTGGATTGGCTGGGTGGGGGACTACATTATTTGAAGACAACCCAGCATGACAGGTTGGAGGAGGTTAAAAAGAAAAACAAACAGGGGGAGAAATGTTCTGATCTGATCCCTTAATAAAAAAAAATAAAAAAAAACAATGTCACAAAATTCTACTAGGAGTATTTAAATATAAAATGAATACTAATACCACTATATAGCAACCATATTACAACTTTCACTGATGGAACACCTCAGTGGTTCGTCTGAAAAGTTGTTTTAGTAGATTGTAATCGAAAACAAACATTTTCCAGGAAACACTTCTTCACCTAAAAATAAATACGTCAAACAAGACTACAAATATAAAAACATGGTGATTGAAATAAATGCGGATGTAACTTGGTCCAAAAGGTAGCCTTTAAAAAGGCAATTTCTAGAATAAAGATAAAGCCTGTTAAACCAGATGTGGATTGGTGGCGTCTCTCCCCCCCCCCCCCCAATACATACACATGTTCCGCAACGGTTTTTAAAACACCCAAATGGGTCAACTTTATGGGTTATATTCATAAATGTTTCCACCAAAAATTAATCTTGACTACTGCAACTCCCTTCTCATTGGCTTACCTCTACATAGTCTATCACCTCTTCAATCCATCATGAATGCCACTGCCAGACTCCTCCACCTTACCAATCGCTCTGTGTCTGCTACTCCTCTCTGTCAATCCCTCCACTGGCTCCCGCTCACCCAACAAATGAAATTCAAAATACTAACTACTTACAAAGCCATCCACAATTTAGCCCCCAGCTACATCGCTAGCCTAGTCTCTAAATACCAACCTACTTGTTCTCTTCGTTAATCTCAAGCCCTCCTGCTCTCTAGCTCCCTTGTCACCTCCTCCCATGCTCGCCTCCAGGACTTTTCCAGAGCCTCTCCAATCCTATGGAACTTCTTAACCCAATCTGTCTGATTATCTCCTACTCTATTAGCTTTTAGATGATCCCTGAAAACCCTTCTCTTCAGAGAAGCCAACCCTACCCACACCTAACAACTGTATTTTCATTTTCTCCATCAGCTCATCCCCCACAGTTATCACCTTTTGTTTCCACTTGACCTATCCTCTAGATTGTAATCTCTAACAAGCAGGGCACTCTGATCCCTCCTGTATTAATTTGTATTTTAAGTGTACTGTCTGCCCTCATGTTGTAAAGCGCTGTGCAAACGGTTGGCTCTATATAAATCCAGTATAATAAATAACCACTTCCTCATTTACAGGTACACCCAGGGAATAGATGCAGGTACTCCACCCTTCCAAGTCACCCCTTCTTTCTGCCCCCTACCCACCTCTCAGCACCGTCCCTTGGTTCCACCCCTACCCACCTCTCAGTAACGCCCCTTTTAGAGACTACAGAACCAAGTATCATTTTGTGGCGATGATTAAATTTGTATGGAATGTGTTGATAACAAAAAAAAAAAGCAATTTAATAGATACCCTGTAGCCAGCAACAATAGCTCCCCCCAGCAACAACAAATACCCCCAGAAACAATAAAACCGGTCAGCAACAATAGATCCCACCAGCAACAACAAATACCCCCAGAAACAATAAAACCGGTCAGCAACAATAGATCCCACCAGCAACAATAGATCTCCCAGCAGCGAGCATCGGTAGATCCCTCCCAGCAACAATTGACCCCCCCTCCCTAGCAACATAAGACACCCCCACAGCAGCAACAGATCTCCCACAAGCTACAAAAGATTCCCCCCTCAACAATAGATCCCTAGCAGCCAGAATCAATAGACCCTCCTGCCCTCCTTGTCATTACGTACATTCACTGCGTTCTGCATTCCCAATGAAAAAAAGCCCTGGTTACACCACTGTTTTTTATTTTTTTAATAAACTTTTTTGTTATTAAATTTTAAAATATAAAAGAACAGATACAGTGCTTCAAAGTTCGATAGAAGTACACCCTACTAGTAAAGACAGTACGTACATAAACCTGTGGATTGAGATTTTTTTTTTCTTTATTACTATTACTGTTATTATTATTATTATTAATGCATACGACTATTTTTTTTGGAGCTGTCAAAAAAGGCCGCCAATGTACCAATTGTTACGTTTTCTCTCTCTCTCTTAAAATAAGTGTCTGAATCTTCAATATCGTACACAGGAACACGTCGCTGTTTGTAGGGTTTAGAACTCTATGGTAATCTTCTGGGAGGTCGTATTCCAACGTACACAGGATTGGTCTGCACAGTCATTGCTGCTTGCAGAATCTCAGTTCTGCTGGGTGACTGCAGACTGTCTGCCTGCCTTTCCTATCACAATTCTGCATACATCCAGAGCAGGCGGAGGGGGGGGGGGGGGTTTGCTCACTCGGCCTGGATACACAGCCAATCAAAGGCAACAGCTGCTATTCCGAACTGCAATGCATTTCTCCTTCTGACTTTTTGAGCTTGAGGCCTAATTAAGCAGACAGGGACCACCTGAGGATGTGACCCACACACGGCTAAGGAACATGGCTGTGCCCTCTCAGGTGAAGTCCTCATCCGATTTACTGACACAAGAATTCATTCCACCCACCAGCATAGCCAGATCTCATACTGGGCACTCAGCCCTTGTGCAGTAATGGATGTCAATGTGACTCTTCCCCTGACTTGGCACTGCAAAGCTTGCTCAATAAAATAGTACAAAGAGTGAAAAACAAGCCACAATGAGCTGTAACCCATAGCAACCAAGTATATTTCAAAATCCAAAACCACAAAATGTAATATAAATCGCAGCTTACCAATCATTAGATGTGGTGGCTGCATTCATTTTCTTTTTTTTGGGCTTTCCCACCTCCGTTTTCACCTGGTGATCTGACCAGTAAAACACCTCCTGTATTAGAGAGCCCCCACTCTGGATGAATGAGAACAGGAGGCACAGCAACAGCAGCATCGTCAGTCTGGGGGAGGGGAGTGTTAGATGGACTAGCAGGTTTAGATACACTAACAAATTGAAGCCAATCTCCAGCTCACATTTTATAACCAGCTACAGCAGTTTTTCCATTTACATGAATAAATAAAAACGGATTATAAGCACCCCTGCCAGTGTTGAATGGTTTGTCTCATCTCTGGAACTGATACACTGCTGGAGAGCTTGTTCTTTTAATAAGCAACAAACGTAGTGGCTGAATCACCAGATGAAAAAAGAAAAACGAATACAGCCATCACATCTACGAATTGCAATATAATAAAGGTTGGTTTTCGAGTTTAATACTGCTTGCACTTGCCGACTGTACATCTACTGCGACAGTGCGGGCCGGCTGTGCAGAATCACGTATAAATACGCAATTCTCCTCTTCCGAGTAGGGGGCGCAGGCACACCGCTTGTGCTGTGATTCGTCACAGCACAAGCCGATCAGCGGGTGCTGGCAAATGGGTGTCCACCGGCACCCGCTGATGAGCGAGGTAAGAGACAGAACAGAGCTCTGCCTATGTAAACAAGGCAGAGCTCTGTTCTGTAAGCGGGAATGTGCTGGATGTTGTTTCACTGCAATGAAATCCAGCACATCCCTTAATGAAAGCAGCTCACAGTAAACACAAAACACTGGTTAGGCACACAATTAACCCTTTGATTGCCCCAAAATGTTTAACCCCTTCCCAGCCAGTGTCATTAGTACAGCAACAGTGAATATTTTTAGCACTGATCACTGTAATAACGTCACTGGTTCCCGCAAAGTGTCAGATTATCCCCCGAAATATCGCAGTTCCGCTATAAGTCGCTGATCCCCGCCATTACTAGAGTAGAAACATAAATAAATACAAATTCCAGTATATATGCCATAGTTTGTAGATGCTATAACTTTTATGCAAAACAATCAATATACGCTTACTGGGATGTTTTATAGCAGAAAGTAAAAAGGGAAGATTTGGCTACTGAATGACCAGGCCATTTTTTTGCGATTCGGCACTGCGTCGCTTTAACTGACAATTACGCGGTCGTGCGATGCTGCACCCAAACAAAATTGACGTCCTTTTTTTCCCACAAATAGAGCTTTCTTTTGGTGGTATTTGATCGTCTCTGCGGTTTTTATTTTTTGCACTATAAACAAAAAAAGAGCGTCAATTTTGAAACAAAAGCCACAATATTTTGTACATTTTGCTATAATAAATAACCCCATTTAAAAAAAAAGGTTTAGGCCGATATGTATTCTTCTATATATTTTTGGTAAAAAACGCAATAAGTGTATACTGGTTGGTTTGTGCAAAAGTTATAGTGCCTACAAAATAGGGGATAGATTTATAGCATTTTTATTTTTTTTTTACTGGTAATGGCGGCGATCTGCGATTTTTATCGGGACTGCGACATTATGGCGGACACATCGGACACTTGACACATTTGTGGGACCATTGGCATTTATACAGCGATCAGTGCTATAAAAATGCACGGATTACTGTAAAAATGTCACTGGCATGGAAGGGGTTAACACTAGGAGGCAATCAAGTGGTTAACTGTGTTCCCTGTGTGTTTCTAACTGTAGGGGACTGACCTAGAGGAAATGACGGATCGTGGTTCCTAGCTAATAGGAACTCACGATCTGTCATGCCTCACAGAACAGAACAGGGAAGTGTGTGTATACACACACACACACACGCACACACACACACACACGCGTCCCTGTTCTGCCTCTCGTGCCCACGAACGCTCCTGGCCGGCGGTCATCACGACCGTCGGCCACGAGCATCGGCACCCCCGTTGTGCAGCGCGCACGCCCGCTATCCCGATCCCGTGAGCTGACATATAGCTACAACGGTTTGCGGGAAAGTGCCGACCTGCTGCAGTAAAATGACGGCGGCTGGTCGGCAAGCGGTTAAATAGTCAGTCTTTTTTGTTTATAGCGCAAAAGATAAAAAAAACCCAGGAGGTGATCAAATACCACCAGAAGAAAGCTATATTTGTGGAAAAAAGGGACATACATTTCAGTTGGGTACAGTGTTGCATGACTGCGCAATTGTCAGTTAAAGTAACGCAGTGCCCTATCGCAAAAAATAGCCTGGTCATGAAGGGGTGGTCAATCTTCCGGAGGTCAAATGGTTAAAGGCTTGTTTACATCATGTACATTGAGCTTCATACCTCAACGCAAGGACTCGGAAAACAATTGTCTTTGTTTTCGGTTTTCTATGTGCGAGGTTCACATCATACAAAAATTTACAGTCCAACTCACTGAAATGCATGTTGTCGCAGCACAAGTTGCGAGATGCTGCTGAACAGGCCAAATTTTGATACGTGTATACTCAGCCCCTGTCACACCAATCGTGACATTGAAATCGTGCTACTTCACTTCTTACTACTTCAGGTGCGACTTGGAAGACATCTGTGCGACTTCATGTACAGATGTCTATGCAAGTCGCACTTGAACTTGCAAAAAGTAGTGCAGGAACTACTTTCAAAATTGGTGCAACTTCGATTTGACCACTTCCGAAGGGGACAATAGGGTGCGACTTTGTCATGTGATTTACAACTGTCAAATTGCATGACAAGTCACACCGGTGTGACCGGGGGCTTACACTTGCTACGAGGCCCGTCGGTAGATTCCTACAACAAGAATCAGCACAGGTTGCCGTGACCGTGACCCAACTTGGCTTGGTGTGCCGCTCAGGCTCTCTGGAAAGGAGGTGTAAACGCTGAGCTTCCGTCGCTAGGAGTGCTGGCACAGGAGGGAGCTCATCCCAGCTCCTACAATCACTGAAAGTAAAGAAAGGACTCCCTGTAGCCACACACCGATGCTATCTCTAAGATGAGTGTGTAAGTGGCAACCTCAGCCTGGACTCCAGCCAGGCCACACCCCCAATTAAACTCTGCCCCATGACTAAGCTCCGAGGGACAGAGTGAAACAAGTTGGGGGCGTGGCCTGGAATGGAGTCCAGGCTGAGATTGACACTTACACACTCATCTTAGCGATAGCATCGATGTGCAGAAGTGGCAACCTCAGCCTGGACTCCAGCCAGACCACGCCCCCAACGTGTTTCACTCTGTCCCTCGGAGCTTAGTCATGGGGCGGAGTGAAACTCGTTGGGGGCGTGGCCTGTCTGTAGTCCAGGCTGAGGTTGCTACTTACACACTCATCTTAGGGACAGCATCGATGTGCGGCTATAGGGAGTTCTTTCTTTACTTGCAGTGATGCTGTGGCCGCTTAGCATGTACAAAGCAGTGCCTGGCTGCCAAGAATCACAGCTAACCAAATGGGTGTGGGGGCCCCACTGCAAGGGTACATTTCGTCTCACTCTCAAAGCTCAATCTGTCTGTGCTGCTTACTGTTCTCCTTGCTGGAGAGAAAGTTGTACCTGAGGACTTGTAGTACAAGGATCTCCCTGCTTCATCCAATCTGCGAATCTACGCTTTCTGTACCTCTCCTGCTGCTTCTTGAATAGAACTCCCAGTAATGGGAAAATGATCAGCTGCAGGCAACCTACAGGTAAATTGTGGTGACTAGTCCTTTGCCCTTCACGTGCCTTTTTTGGCCACAGCTTTTACAGTACAGGTCCTCTTTAAAAGCAAATGCATTATTTGCAGTTCAATTGGAAAAAATAGTCAGAAAAAGTTCCACTTGTTTTCCGTGTAGTTTAACGGCGAGTGACATATCAGTTCTATCATTTTACTCAATGGAAATTTTTTTTCCTTCATAAAATATAAAAACACAGAAATGTGTACTTGATAAAAAAAAAGGAAGAATCCCACATCCATCTGACCTTTATAATCGCACCAAAAAGACGGAATTTAAAATTTATATATATATATATATATATATATATATATATATATATATATATATATATATATATATATATATATATGATTATAGAATACCAATGTTCTGATCATTATTGGACATGACCTTAAAATGCCACTCCTGAAGAACCTCTGACCTTTAGCAAATGTTTTGTTACAAGAATTAACCACAATATCTGCCTTTTCGTTATCATCTCTCACAACCTCTACCGTTTATCTGATTGAAAACTCAAGCATGCGTGAATAGTATTATGTCATCAGGAACACTGGCACAAGATGGGGGGGGGTGTGGCCTCTCCTCGCTTCTGAGGGTAATGCAGGCACAGGCGTGGCAATCTGTGGGTTTGCAGCTGTTGTGGACTACAAGCCCCAACATCCGCTGCCAGCCTGTGTCTGCCATGGCATGCTAAGACTTGTAGTCCCACAGCAGATAGAGAGCTGAAAGAAGAAAATAAATACACACTGAGCAGACATACCAGTCTGATGTCAAAGGTGACCTAAAATACAACTAAATTTCCTAAAATATTTGTCATTTATTTTTATTCTTACCTCCCTACCTATATATCTATTGTATGAATAGATAGAAAAACATACTATACATTCTATATTCATTAGCATTACTCTAGACAGCATGGTGGCTAAGTGGTTAGCACTTCCGATGTCTAGCGGCAATAGGGTTGCTGGTTTGAATCCCCACTACGGCACTACCTGCATAAAGGTTGCCTTTTCTCTCTGTGCCTGCGTGGGTTTCCTCCGGGTACTCCGGTTTCCTCCCACACTCCAAAGACATGCTGGTAGGTTTATTGGCTCCCTAGTATGGATGAATGCGAGTTAGGGGCCTTAGATTGTAAGCTCCTTGAGGGCAACGACTGATGTGAACGTATACTTTATGTAAAGCGCTGCGTAAATTGACAGCCCTATGGAAGTACCTGAAATAAAATAAAATAATAAATAAATGTACGCAAAGGTTTTGCAAACACTGGTAGCACCATTCAGCCCTCATAGTGTAGACATGGGCTAATCAACAAAATGTAGTACAGAGCCAATCTGATGACCCCAATGATGTACCTACCCCTCCTCCTTTTCACCACACCAATCCCAACATTGCCGATTTACCATAGGGATTGAAAAATCAAGTCTTATTAGTCCTACTTCGCCTCCCAACCTATAAATATCTATTGAATAACTAAATAAAAAGACGTACACATTCTATATAGGGATGCATTACCATAGTCTTAAGAGGCAATTAACATAAATGCGGATCGGAAATGGCGCCAGGCATCACCGTTGGGCCCTCTGGAGATGTAATGGGATAATCAATAAAACATCAAAGAAGGAGGGTGCTCATCTGATGACCTCAATGACATACCTACCCTCTACATTTTCACCACACCAATCCCAACAGTGCTGACTCGCCATAGGGAGTGAAACATCAAGTCCTATTAGATCTACTTCACCTCGCTACCTACCGTATATACTCGAGTATAAGTCGAATTTTTCAGCACATTTTTTTGTGCTGAATGTACCCCCCTCGACTTATACTCGAGTCAAGCACTTTTCTGCAGCAAAAAATTTCATTTTCTGAACCGAATTTGGGGCCCCGTATCTCAGGGTCCCTTGGTGCTAGGAACCCCAAATTTGGTGTGAAAACCCAGCGGAACTCGTACCACAACATATCCAAAGCTGAAGTTCCTAGCACTAAGTGGCCCTGAGATACGGGGCCCCAAAACTGGTTTGGAAAATGTCATTCTCTGCTGCAGAAGAGTGCTTGACATTTTCTGAACTGATTTTTGGGGCCCTGTATCTCGGGGCCACTTGGTGCTAGAAACAGCAGCTTTGGTAATTTTATGGTGCTAGTTCCACTGGGTTTGCACACCAAATTTGGGGTTCCTAGCACTAAGTGGCCCCGAGATACGGGGCCCCAAATTCGGTCAACTGTGTCCACCTGCAGCAATGTCATTTCGGGACCCTTTGGGTTCAGAGACTCCAAATTTTGGCTGCAGTTAGGGGGCATCTAGGAACCCTTAACTACCGAGTTTGAAGTTCAGGGGAGCTATGGCTGCAAATGGGCACAGTGAGGCATGCAAATGGGCACAGTGATGCTGCAAATGGGCATTGTTGACCCTCTTTTCCACTTACAGTAGCTGTGCATTTCTCACCCTCGTCTTATACTCGGGTCAATACGTTTTTCCCATTTTTTTTGTGGTAAATTAGGGTCTCGACTTATACTCGGAACGACTTATACTCGAGTATATACGGTATATATCTATTGCAGAACTAGTTAGAAAGACATATATAGTACATTCTATATACAATTGCATTACCATGTTGTGTAAATGCTGGTGCAAAAAACAGAATGTTTTTTCCTATGTTGGCTTCTGCCGCACACAGCAAATGTTGCTCTTCATTAGCAAATTATTACTCTAATAGTACTTTATATCCTCATTTTGCATCTTGTTTGCATCTGTGCTTACTTGCTATGTGTCACTTTAGAAATAAAACCTCCACTGTGAAAGCAGGAGCTGTACATACGAACAAAAGTATTTAAAGCCCAACTCCGATCAATGTTACATCTAGAGAATATGCAAAATCGCCTTTGACGTATTCAAGTGACAATTCAGCGTCACATCAGGGTCGCACAGAGTGATCCTCTACCTCAAAAAAAAAACAAAAAAAAAAAAACACATATACCAGCTTACTGATTGGAGCAGCAAAGCAATGTGTCACTCTGCCATCTCCTCGGTTGGCACAAGTGTCCTACAGCAGAGTCTGATTGGTTCCTACAACCAGGCTTCACTCTTCTAAATCTGATTGGCGATGTGCAGGGGATGAGAGGTGGCTTAAGGAAGGCATAGAAGTCTTGGATTTTGGCCTTTCCATCCAAGAGGGAGTCGGAAGAAATCATGCAATCCCCCCATGCACGCTAACAGCGTGGATGAAGGAATCTTTGCTGTATTCAGGCAGCTATGACTGCAGCTGCTGGCACTGCCGGGACTATGCCTTTTATGATGGCCATACACACTTCAATAAATAACTGATTTCTTTTTAAGATTGATCTGTCCCAATAGGAATAATCAATCTATGGTCGACAAGTTATTTGATCGATGTGCTACACACACACACAGGGAAATGGACTTTGATCAATGGCTAATATGCGATCATTATCTAGGATGGCAAGTTATTGATCGCATCTCTGTTTCCAGTAATCTCATGATCTGATTGATCGAAACATGGACTAAGTATCTCGGTGCTGTCAACTGATGCAAAACAATCTATAAATTTTCCTATTGCCGATCAACTCAGTTTGACTGAATCCAATCAAAACTAAGTATAAATTGGCTGGTAGGGAAATGATGGTATCCGATTGTTTGAAGATTTGATATTGAATCACACATCGATTGAACTGTGTGTGACCACCATTAGGCTTCATGCACAAAGCTGTACGGAGGTCATACAGTATGCAGAGCCTGTGTAATCACTCTCCAGGACCCCACTGCCACCGTGTACTGCCTCCCATTGAGATGAATAAGATGATGTGGCTGTATGCAGTTATGTGCCAGTGGTAGCGTAAAGCCTATCTGCATTCGGAAAAAAAAAAAAAAAAAAAAAGAATATGTCACCAGCACACCAAAAATCTCCAAAAAATGTCCAAAGCTTTATTTGACTATCACATCACAACTAAGACAGCAACATTTCGGGGGCCACACAGGGCTCTCATCAGGCATGTGACATGCTTGACAAAGGGGTCCTGCATGGCCCTGAAACATCGCTGCTTTAACTGTGATTGTCAAATAAAGGTTTGGACCTTTTTTGGAGATCTTTGGTGTGCTGGTAACATTTTCTTCATTCTAAATGTTTCTGTTTTCCAGATAGGCAAGTTAGGTGCTGCAACGACCGCTATCTGGAAACCAGAAACATTTAGAATGAAGAAAATGTCACCAGCACACCAAAGATCTCCAAAAAAGGTCCAAAGCTTTATTTGACGATCACATCACAGCTAAGTCAGTGACTTTTCGTGGCCATGCAGGACCCCTTTGTCAAGCTTTCCTGGAAATAGCTGTTAGTGGTCATTGCAGCACCCAACTTACCTAACAGCTATTTCCAGGAAAGCTTGAAGATGCATGGCCCTGAAACGTCACTGCTTTAGCTGTGATGTGATCGTCAAATAAAGCTTTGGACCTTTTTTGGAGATCTTTGGTGTGCTGGTGACATTTTCTTCGTGTTTCTGGTTTCCAGATAGTGGTCGTGGCAGCACTCAACTTACCTATCTGGAAACCAGAAACATTTAGAACGAAGAAAATGTCACCAGCACACCAAAGATCTCCAAAAAAGGTCCAAAGCTTTATTTGACGATCACATCACAGCTAAAGCAGTGACGTTTCAGGGCCATGCATCTTCAAGCTTTCCTGGAAATAGCTGTTAGGTAAGTTGGGTGCTGCAATGACCACTAACAGCTATTTCCAGGAAAGCTTGACAAAGGGGTCCTGCATGGCCACGAAAAGTCACTGACTTAGCTGTGATGTGATTGTCAAATAAAGCTTTGGACCTTTTTTGGAGATCTTTAGTGTGCTGGTGACATTTTCTTCGTTCTAAATGTTTCTGGTTTCCAGATAGTGGTCGTTGCAGCACCCATTTACCTAACAGCTATTTTGAGAAAAGCACACGTTGAGAATATTTCTCTAATATCCGCTTTCAGGGCATACATCAATGCCCATGCGGGTGCTTTTCGCTACCCCTAGCATCCTTCTCCCAGAAGAGTGTTTACGCAGACCGTGCGCACTGTATGGCACATATACGGCCGTGTGTATTGAAGCCATAGAAGGTCACTATTCAGCTAATAATGTGTACCGGGCTCAGTCAATTTTTAAATAGTGGTACTCACAGAGCCTTTCATGGCTCAATCCAACAGGAAGTATCCAAAATTCAAGCAGCCTATGAAGGCCTTTACATCAACACAGATTCAGATGCTTACACTAGTTGCATTAAAAAAAGAAAAGTAACATATTTACAATAAATACATAATTGTATTGATTGGAGTTTAGCTTCAAAAACCAACTCGAATCCTTCTAACTCCAGTGTGTGTTAGCAGTCCCCTGATGCAGGCCTCCGGCCTTTTTGCTGAGATCACTTCCTGATACTAAAGCCATGCTGTTTAAAACGAGTGCGACGGCCTCTTCCTTCAGCGATCAGGAAGAGCTCTCTCACTACGCAGCAGAGCAAATCTCCAGCCTGAGGATCTATAACCTGTCTTTCGCATGGCATTAGTCCTAATTAGTCTGTGTGTCAGAGCTGCTGCTGTTCTTCCTCGCTCTAGAATAATTAATCCGGAAAATGAAGGCTGTGGAAACACTTGCATTAGTCTTGCACATATAATTTCCTCAAACAATAATCGCTTAAAGGGCTATTTCACCTTTTAAACAAAATGCACAAATCAGGAGCCCCAGATTGTTAAAAAAAAACCCTATGCAGCCTAATTTGTGTTTAGCTAAATAGCTATACCTGCAGGCCTTGTGTCCCTCCTGAAGCCTGGCCCAAAAACTCCTACAGGTAGGTGTGCCCTGTCCAGCTGCTACAATGCTTTAAACCATTGGACGCTCACCTCTAGCATCACATGAGCAAGCATTCCCTTTGCTTATACCCTATGCATGCGCAGTGCACTGCCTCGTAGCATCACTGAGCTCAGTTGTTGCTGAGAAAAAAAGGGGAAGAGAGTACTGCATTTACGCATAAGCAAGGAGAACGTTTGCTCCTTTGATGCTGGGTTTGATCGTCCACTACATAGCTGTGTGTATACATCTTAGAGAGTACATTTCGATTTTTAATATAAAGGTTAAAGGGTTAGTTCAAATTTACAAACAAAAAACTGCCTATGCAAGTAAAAGGTGCCTGGAGATAAAAGCTAACTGCGCGGTTTTGATCAAAGTTAAATAATGCCCTTGCTATTACATACCTCCCAAAGCCTGGCCAAAAAAAACTCCCAAAAACTGCATCATCCCTTCCTGGCTTGGTGCTAGGACCTTGCTAAGGCACTGCCAACTGATTCAACCCCCTTGCATGTTGCTCTTTCTCCCCTGTTGCAGTAGCCTTGAACTCAGCATTGCTGCAAAGGAGGAGATAGTGGACCACACTTGTGGGGGTTTGAGAGTTCACGCCTGGGAGGGGTGTGCAAAAAACAGCTGGGAGTGTCTGCAATGTCCTAGCAACTGGACAGGATGGGATGATGCCATCTCTAGGAGTTTTTTGGCCAAGCTTTAGGAGGTACGTAGATGACCTACACCTGTTTCTTATCTACAGGAGCACGTTACCTGAAAGAGAACAGTAGCACTAAGATGCAATAAAGAAAATTAGGTGAAAACAGTATTTATTTTTTTTAAATCACTATATGTAGCATGGACTATTACAATGATTTTCAACATCCCCATTGGCCCTCCAGATATCAGAGTTGGGTGCTCACATTGGGTCAACCCGGAACAACATAGGTTTGCAAAAAAGGTAATTGGCATTCAGCTTTAAAGTTCATCCCCTGAGGGTCTAGAGCTATTTTAATTGACATATGCACTAATGAGTGGACTGCGTTTGCATTTGACTACATCTCTTGTGGAACACTTAAGGGGGAATGAAGGCCCAATAGATGGCCCCAATTTCAGCCTAAGGCCTGGTTCACACTGGTGTGACATGCGCTCCGACTTTGAGAGCACAAGTCGCATGACATTTGAGTCGCTCCGACTTAGAAAATGGTTCCTGCACTTTTAGTGCAACTTCGGCATGACTTGCATTGAGATTTCAGTTAAAGAAGTCGTATTCAAGTCATGCCGAAGTCACGACAGTGTGTACCCGGGCTAAAGCTGGCTACACATTATACAATGTTCTAGTCTAATTTCCTTTAGATTTACCTTCAATTATTTAGTGTAAGGTGATTGCATACAAATTGAAAGTGTTTAGGTTTGACCTCATATTATATGGTTTTGGTAAATCTAAAAGAAAAATTGTACAAGAAAATGGTATAATTATTATTATTATATTATTATACAGGATTTATATAGCGCCAACAGTTTGCGCAGCGCTTTACAACATGGGGGCAGACAGTACACTTATAATACAAATCAATACCGGAGGGATCAGAGGGCCCTGCTCGTTAGAGCTTACAATCTAGAGGGGAGGGTCAAGTGGAAACAAAAAAAAGTATAATGTGTAGCCAGATTAAGGCTGGCCATATGGTTGCGGGAAAGAAATTTGGTTTCTCCATCAACACAGTCAGTGATGATGGGGGAATCCCTCCCGTGGGGCCATTGTGTTCTCCCGGGGGGGGGTCGTCCTCGCTGGAAAAAGACAGTGATTATTGCTAGTGGCTATATCAGCAGCTAAGATTGCATGTAAAATCTGTCAGGCTGGTTGTACCCAAGTTGATCGATCATTCAGCCTGCCCATATAAGATTCGAATCTTGGATAGTTCCTGCTGAACCGGCTGAGATTCTAACCATCTATGGCCAGCTTATTTCTGCTCATTCAGCCAAATTGCTATCCCTGCAAGCACCACCATTTAAAGATTAAAAGAGCTGGGTGGAAAATCATCAGTTAAGCAGTGACTTCATCCTATCAGATGCAATCACTTGTTCCGAAATGCCAGGGTATTCAGGCAGCCACAGCTGCTGTCAGCAGTAGAGACTCTTCCATTCATGCTATTCGTGTGGATGGGGAATGTATTGATTTTCTGAATGAAAGAAAATCCGTCCGTGTATGGCGGCCTTTAAGCAACTCATGCATTAGTGAATGGACCGCGTTTGCATTTGACTACATCCGTTGTGGAACACTTAAGGGGTAATTAAATTTCCGTATGAATGGAAGAGCAGTATATACTAATGCATTTAACTCCTGCTAAATAAATGCACCTAAATAGAACACGGGGGTATGTTAAGAGAGTGTTAAAAATGGTAATGCGTTCTACCCCTGCATCATAATAGAGAATCTAAAGTGAGAGTGAAGCTGGTAAATAGTCCCCCCCCACTTCCAATCTTCTTAAATCATTAGTCATGTGCTAATCTTAGGCCCCATTCACACCCGAGTGTAGCGTTGCTTCCTCTGAGCTACAAACTTTAGGCATATTTGGCCTCAATAGATTTCAACGGGAGAGGCTGGAAGAACATGCTTATTAGATATTTTTCCCCTTTAGTAACTAGTTTTCTATTAGCTAAAAATAATTTTAAATAAGCTCTCGAGCCTCAGATGCCTGCAAAAATGCCTGTACAAGTGCTCAAATTTGTGAATGCAGCCTTCAAACCATGACACAAGGAGAGAAGAGCCTTATCTCTGACTGCCCCTAGAGGGCCACCTGAGACAAAGTTCTCACCTTGCATCACAGTAAACATTGCCTTTCTTGTAGGCTTTAGGCCTGCTCATATATGACTGTTGGGTGAAATATTGGTCAGCATTTGGATCCCACTCAACATTTGTTCTTCATACAGTATAAATATATATGTAGGTAGCTTTACTAAAGGTCTCCTGACCCCAAACAGCATCCAAAAACAGGTGCCACAGTTTAATAGAGCACAGAGAAGCACAGCGGTTGATGGTCACGCAACGCAAAAGTGATACTTTAGCTATAGGTCCAGCACGTTTGGTTGCATCAGCCCCTGACTTCTCAAATCTCTTGGAAGCTCTAACGGCGAAATCCTTCTACAATTATTCCTCACTGTTCCTCTCCACCTGAGTGTTTTGGGTGTTCCCGAATACCTGTGCATGTTCCAGCATCTCCTGTTGCATTCTTCATAATATAAATTACATTATGACAAATCTAACAAGGAGAGAAGGACCCACTCATAATGACCACAGTAGAGGCGCAAACACAGGTGCTCAAGTGTAAACTGCTCTGCAAGATACAGTCCCTGAGAGAGAATAAATTGTTATGTTGTTTAAAGGGAAACTATATGGACAGATTAAATGGAGGCTGCCATTACTGAACTCACCTTTGAGAATGCAATTTTCCTGGCTGTCACTTTGCTACTTTAACTTCAATGCTGTCTTTGAGTCGCTGACCCCAAACAGTTAGGCCCTATTAATGCCTGAGTTTTGTAACTCAAAGATTTACATTCAAAATCCTATTTATTTCAAAAGGTGGGTGGTCACATTTGAGCGCTCAGGTGCCTGTAACGCTACGCCTGAGGCTCCAAAAGCTACATGAGCTACTTATGGAGGTGGAATTGAGCATTTTTGGACACGGGTTAAAAGCTGGAGAGTGCAAAATCTGGTGCAAATCTGCATAGAAACAAGTCAGCTTCCAGGTTTTTTTTTGTTAAAGCTTAAAAAAGCGGAAGTTAGAAGCCGATTGGCTACCATTCCCAGCTGCACCAGATTTTGCACTCTCCAGTTCCAGTAAATCACCCCCATAGGCTTCAATGGGAATGACATGATCTCCTTTCCCTAGTGATTTTCATTGGCTACAACAAAAATGCCTAAAGCTTGAATACACATGTAAAAATACACCTGAAATTCTGTCTATTCAGGTATGAGTGCAACCTTAGAGATATGGCTTTCTGACACGCAATTTTACAGCATGCTTGTTCCAGGACTGAAACAAAGTGAAGTCAACCAAAGCCAGGCATCTAGCATTTTCAGAAGATGGCCTGCAATGACAGCCCCTGTACTTCTATAGCAGAGTTACTTTATTCTCCAGCCATAAAACAATTTCTGGAGTGTTCATTTTGGTTCCCTTTAACCTAGCATTAAAAGTGGCCTCCAAGTTGTCTTATGTGAACCTCCATTAATTAGTAGGCAGCAGAGTCATAGAAGACTAATTTTTCAATCTGAACAATGGACAGTTAAATACCTGCCAGACTCATTGGGGTTGATTTACGAAACCTGAAGGAGTGCAAAATCTGGTGTAGCTGTGCATAGTAGCCAATTGGCTTCTAACTTCCGCTTGTTCAATTAAGTTTTGACAAAAAAAAAAAAAAAAGACTGAAAGCTGATTGGTTTCTCAGCTGAGCTGCACTCGATTGTGCACTCTCCAGGTTTAGTAAATCAACCCCATTCTGACTGCAAGCCCACTGGACAAAAAAAAAAAAATCAACTATCCATTCCAAAATGTGACGCTTTTATATGACCTGCACGATATGTAGGGTTGCCATCTTCTATAAGGAATAGTGTGGCAAGTGCTTATTGGTCTTGGAAATTTTGAAATGTGTTTGTAAACCCTAGGAGACATCAACAAGTCCTTCAAATAGTTTCATAAATGCATTGTCATTGGCTTGTTTCAACCTACTGCCCCAAGCTGGATGGCAATTTCAATAAAACTTCATTGTATATGCTCCTAATCGCCATAATATCGCTCTGGTATGTGTCTTGACCTAGGCCTAGTTATATAACGAATTACTCTTGTGTAAAAAGGCCCAATATTAGTTTGTCCACCAACATCAGCAAATAATCACTATATGTATTTTTCTATGTTTAAGGGAGACCGGAAGTACTATAATGGGTGGGTATGTATAGGGAGAGGTCAAAGAATTTCTAATTGAATGTGAAAAATGTATGGATGTTGCATAAAAATTGATTACTAGACCCATAAATGATTAACAGCAGTCCTGTAGTTGGATTGTTCTGGTTAGAAAATTTGAGACAAGGCCTAACCCACCATTGTTTACTAGCTTTTCATGAGCTGCATAACCGATAGCGAAGAGCATGGGAAAGTGTGTCACAACGTCTCCTCCCTGGGTGACTTAAAGGTTGAGTTCAAATCCGTACAAGAGATAAAATGATTATCATCTAAATCCTGTAATAACTGAATAGGATAGGAGAGTCCGGGGCGAACATTTAGCATTTATCTTAGAAGTCACGCATAGAAAATCTTAATACATAAAGCTAAATCATTTGGGAGGAAAAATAAGAAATTCTAAGATTCTAACACAAACAATAGGACATGACCATTCAATGCGCCTAATGATTCCTACAGAACTGCAGCATTTATAGTCAGTGGTCACGCAAAGAATTGGACCCTGTTCAAAGTCTGATATTTGTATTGTAAAGTGTTGCGTAAACTGTTGGCACTATATAAATTCTGTATAATACTAATTATAGAAAGGGAAATTTAAAAAATGCATCAAATAGATATTTTGTACAGTGAGAGGAGTTCTGCAACACCAACACAAAAATATTTTTATCGGTTAAATAGGAGAAGACTCGAGCCCCAGCCAATTTTTTATTGCGGTCGATGTCCCTGTTGCATATTTTCTTTAACTTCCTGTCTGGTAAACCAAGGTTACCATGACAAGAAGTGAGCAAAAATCTTTCCAACGGAGCCCCAGATATCAGTAAAAAAAACAAAAAGTAGATGTGAGGTGCTGGATTTGATCCAATTATTCCACCTATCAAGAGGTATTGGAAAGAGAAAAATATCCTGGACGGCTGCACACCATAGAAGACATCTTTATTGATATGAAGAAATAAAATCCAAATGCAGCTATGAATAAGCGCCATGATGGGGCGTGAAACATGTTAGCTATCTTTCCTGTTCCTCCCTGTACATGAGGTGACTGCATTTGGATTTTATTTCTTCATATCAATAAAGATGTCTTCTATAGTGTGCGGCCGTCCAGGATATTTTTCTCTTTCCTCAAGCTTGTGCAGAGCCAGCACCTGTGAGTTCTATTAGGGCGGGTGTCTTGATACGGATTTGAGAGATTGGAGCGGCAATCTTTTGCTTATCAAGAGGTATTGGCTATGCATGATGGCTTAACCATGGCACCAATTTCAACCTATGTGAACCAGGGCTTAATTTTGCAAGACAAAAATGATTAAAATAGAAGCGACCAAAGTATTTACTCTATTTGATCAGAATGCTGAAGTAATAATTTAATCAAACAACCTCATCGATACACACACATGGAGTAAAAAACACACTCCAATTAATATCCAATTAGGCAGATCCTTGAACTACATAACTGTTGTGCCCAATCTGCAGGTAGAATATGTGCCAATCCTAAAGTTGGCCATACATGTATAGATTTTAAGAGATTCCTCCATCCAAGCTACACAGCACAGATGGAAAAAAAAAAAATCTCCTGTTGCGACCATTTTATTCTAATAGGGCGTACACACGGTCGGACTTTGTTCGGACACTCCGACAACAAAATCCTAGGATTATTTCCGACGGATGTTGGCTCAAACTTGTTTTGTCTACACACGGTCGCACAAAGTTGTCGGAAAATCCGATCGTTCTAAACGCAGTGACGTAAAACACGTACGTCGGGACTCTAAACGGGGCAGTGGCCAATAGCTTTCGTCTCTTTATTTATTCTGAGCATGCGTGGCACTTTGTCCGTCGGATTGGTGTACACACGATCGGAATTTCCGACAACGGATTTTGTTGTCGGAAAATTTTATCTCCTGCTCTCCAACTTTGTGTGTCGGAAAATCCGATGGAAAATGTCCGATGGAGCCCACACACGGTCGGAATTTCCGACAACACGCTCTGATCGGACATTTTCCATCGGAAAATCCGACCGTGTGTACGGGGCATAACAGTTGTCAAAATACCTGAGCAGTGCCTGCATCTGACTAGAAGCAGGCGCTGTTTGGCTGACAGTTTACTTCTGGCTCCTTTGATTTTACAATGAAGGGATATCTGAATGGGAGGCAGCAAACAGGACCACCCACAATGTAAATTTTCAGAAAAATCCACCAAATTTCGCACAATGTATGGCCAAGCTTAAGAAGTCAGGCTCCACAGATATCCGTTTTATGAGCGCAAACATGGAGCGCACAGCAGTTATATTCTTTGGTTTGAAAGCACAATAAAAATCTCTGACTGGGCATCAGATCCACATTATCTTCCGATACAGCAATCTCAGTTTTGGGCCCCCAGATGGAAAAAAAAAGAAAAAAAACTCTGGTCACACACTTATTATTTTTAACCAGATACAGGACAGGGCAGATTTTTTTTTTCATCTGGTCTCGCTCTTCTACAGCAGACCTTCCTGAAGCCTCACCTAACAAATAGATCTTGACAGTAATTAGTTCTGATTGATCTGTAGAGCGGAGAGTGGGCAGCGATGTGTTGGTGAAAGGGGATCTTGTTGGGGAGGGGGCACAGATCAGGATAGATACAGGCACCTGTTCTACGAGCCTGCCAGAAAATATTGCAAATTCTCCTGCTACCAGATCTACAGGAAACTGGATGGTGTTGGATCACGATGCCAGGTCTCAGGCCAGAGGACGCTGGGATCCTGGCTCTGCACCCTGGTCATACACCTGCTCCCTTAATGAGCCTCATGTATCAAACTGTCAGTGATATGAATGGTCTTTATTAAAATACAGCTTTACTACCACCAGTTAACATTAAAAGTGAAACTACACCCTCCTATCCTTTACAGTCAAGAAAGCCGCCATCTTAGCCTCCGTTTGATCTACAGTTGCCATGGTGCTCCACATGTAATCAGTTATGACACCAGCCACTTGATAGTTTAAGACCCCAAGCAACTATGACAGTTATCATTCACAGCATGAGTTGAATGTAAGGCCCTGTTCATATCTGGCGATTCCATATCACAATGCAATAGTGGCAAAATGTACCACACGCGTTTGGGTGTCATTCCTTTTTAATGGCACCTCAAATGCTATGCGGTTTTGATGTGTTTGTTGCAGCCATTGCAGAAAAACCGCATTAGGCGAAGCTTATGGCCCAAAAGAAGCACCTACTCCTTTTTGGATGACAAGCTTTGCGCAATGCGGTCTGCCCCAATTGCCACACAATTCTTAATGGCACCTCAAACGTGGGCCACCGCAAAAGTGGAAGACGCACCACACGTGTTTGGGTGCTATTAGATTTGAATGGCAGCCAAACACGTGTGGTGCATTTTGCCATTTTCACAGTGCGTTTCTGCCCACCATCCCAAATCGCAAGATGTGAACAGGGCCATCAATGTGTTTAGTTCTGCTTTACGCCTCATTTACACTTACAGTTTTTCCGCCCTCCAACTGCTCCCTCTTTGGGAAGGCAATGGCTGGGGGTGTACACATGCTGCGGCAGAAATTATACATTCTGTTGTGCTCATTGACTTATTTTATGGAATAGGGGCTAGCATTTATTGGGTTAAAACAGACGGTGAGGAGGCAATACAACACCTTCCTCACCGCCTGTCAAATGCTTTCTGAAGAGTGATTTGAATGCAGATCACACTTCAGAAAGCAAAGCAAGTTTAAACAAGGCCTTAAAGTGGAATTAAACCTTAAAATAAATAAAGAGAAAAAAAAAAAAAACAGACGGGTACATTTTTGTGACAGAAGAGACACTATTGGTCCCATCTATCATAAACACCTCTCCCTGCCTGTCAGAGATTGTTACACTGAGCCGTGAAGGTGTAGCACATATACACCACGGCTCTGCACCATAACAATGTGGCCTACTTTGGAGGGACCTTATAGGAGCCTAATTAATGAAGTGGGTGAACCTGGAAGGAAGACCAGAAGAAGATGGAAGGTGAGAGCGCTGACACTGCAGTGTTGGAGGGGAAATCACAGGTGCCAGGTAAGTCTACCATAATGTGGGAATATGAAGTGCATTCTAGTACATTATGGATGCCAGTTTTGCCAGGATTAATTACACTTTAAATGTGCAGATTTGAACTGCCATTGATACAAATAATTCTGAAGAATGAAAAGGGATACAAGCACTGTGTATGACAATCAGGGTCCTTGTCAATGGACTTTCTGGCTTCAAGTGGGTTTTTGCATTTCCATACAAATCTGGAATGTAAACCCTCTTGGAGCAGGTCAACTGCAGCTCAATTGCACCTGTCAGTGAATTGTGAATGATCCCAGAATCATCTTAAAAAAACAGGCCCTCAAGCTGGCCATACATGAAGAGAATTTCGAACGGTCCCTGAACAATGGGCAAAATTTGGGCTCTGGGTGGCCCTGTTGCCATCCTCCCATCCAACATCCTTTGATCTAAAAATCGGCATCCATTCAGAGGCAGTCACTATTCTGGTATTCTGACAACCAGCAGGAGATGTTTGTCCATCTGCACGGTTTAGCCTGGATAGGGGAAATTTTTTTTTTTTTTTTTTTAAATCAAGGGATTCCTCTTGTTTAGCATGTGGTGATCTGTGTATTTTCCACTTTATCTCTTCACTCTATAGATAATTTATTAGTCACACATCATCTTCAATAAGTCAGCAGTTTCATAGACGTGCATGGTGAGAAGAAGTAGTAAAGAACAACCATTTTAAGGGTTAAAACAGGTGTGGCATATTGCAGATCGCTTTTCAGAGGGGCAGCAATGGCTGCCTGGAAAGTAAACAAACCCTTAGAGCAGTCATAGAAGTTCCTGGCTCGGATCGTATTCACCTGTTACAATACGGAAGTGTGAAAATAACAAACACTGAAAATAAACAGCACGTCAACCAAACGCATAGCAACTAATCAGGTACTAGCTTCCAATTTCTAACCTGTGCTAGAAAAAAAAAAAAATATGAAAGCTATGCATTATACAATCTGATTGTATAATCTCTTTTAGATCTACCATCAACTACGTAATACAAAAGCCTGCCTGACTGAACACTAAATAAATGGATAGGTTTGTCCTTGTAGTTGGTAGCTCTAAAGAGGATTGTACAATTTGTATTTTGTGGAATTGTGTATGGCCAGCTTCAGATTGATCAACAGCTCATAGTGTGGGGGGAGCACCTAATCAATCCATTCAATGTCTAACCAATTAGGTAGGCCTTTGCACCAAATCTTTGGTAAATCGTGTTACAATCTGACTGTACAATTGCCTATTAATCCACCAACAACTATGATGTACGAGGGTCTGATTGATTGCATACAAACTGATTGGATAGTTAAAGAGGACCTCCAGTCATTTGTCAAAAATGGAACCGCTTCAGCCCCGGAAGGATTTACCCCCTTCCTGACCAGAGCACTTTTTGCGATTCGGCACTGCGTCGCTTTATCTGACAATTTCGCGGTCGTGCGACGTTGCACCCGAACAAAATTGACGTCCTTTTTTTCCCCACAAATAAAGCTTTCTCTCTATTTTTTACCTTTTGCTATAATAAATATCCCCCAAAAATATATAAAAAAAAAAAAAAAAGATTTTTTTCCTCAGTTTAGGCCGATATGTATTCTTCTACATATTTTTGGTAAAAAAAAAAAAAAAATGCAATAAGCGTATATTGATTGGTTTGCGCAAAAATAATAGCGTCTACAAAATAGGGGAAAGTTTTTTATTATTTTTTTCTTTTTACCAGAAATGGCTGTGATCTGCGATTTTTAATTGGGACTGCAACATTATGGCGGACACGTCGGACAATTGTGACACATTTTTGGGACTATTGGCATTTTTACAGTGATCAGTGCTATAAAAATGCATTGATTACTGTAAAAATGTCACTGGCAGGGAAGGGGTTAACATTAGGGGGCGATCAAGGGGTTAATTGTGTTCCCTAGTGTGTGTTCTAACTGAAGGGGGGAGGAGACTATGTAGGGGAAGAGATAGGTCGCTGTTCATACTTTGTATGAATTTGCTCGGGCAACACGGAGAACCAGGATCTGTGTGTGTAAACACAGTTTCCCGTTCTCTGAGGGGAGAAGCGTCAGATCGTCTGTTCATACTTTGTATGAACAGAAGATCTATCGCTTCTCCCCTCAGAGAACGGGAAACTGTGTGTTTACACACACAGATCCTGGTTCTCCGTGTTGCCCGAGCAATCGCGGGAGCCCGGCGGTGATCGTGACCGCTGGGTACTCGCAACGGCTCAATGGGCGAGCAGAGGGCACGCGCGCCCCTAGTGGCCACAGGGCGAAGCAACGTTACATAACGTTGTTTCGCCCAGCCGTGCCATTCTGCCGCTGTACAACTGCGGCGGCTGGTCGGCACGTGGTTAAAAATCAGCAACTACAGAGCTGCTGAGCTAAAACCATATAGACTTAGGGTACCGCTCCATACAGTCGTCCCGTCCTGTTAAACTCCGGTGACTTGCATTGATTATAGGTGCTGGCGTTAGGAGAGCCCGTCCTGGCTCTGTATACACACACACATACATACGGAAAGAGGGAGGATGGAAGGCTGCACTCCAAAAGGAACAGTCCAGGTGTAAAGAAGAGTAAAAGCAGCTTCAGTCTGACTCTTCCCAGATCACACCACTGACGCGTTTTACCTCGCCCACAGGGCTTCATCATAGAAGTCCTCAGAGGTGCCAAATTACATTCTACTCACCTCCTAAGAGAGCAGAGCTAAAGTGGGAGCAGGTACCTGCCAAAAATAGGTACCCACTCCCAGGGAAAAAAAAAAATTCCATTATTGGCACAAAAGGAGGATTAATGGAACTTCCCTTTTTAAGCGATTTTTCCACTTTAAGTAGGTTCTCACAGTTTTGAGAAATCCAAAGGCCTGCATGCTGCATCTTTGGTGGTTTTGAAAACTGCACCAAAATCGCAGCTTCCCAGTGAAAATCGAGGCAAAAATCGTGATAAAAATGCACCGCAATTTCTCTTTTTGGTGCGTTTTTGAGTCACGTCTATTTTTCACAGGTGCAGACAACCCAAAAATGCACCAGAAACGCAGAGCATGTGAAACAGCAAAATCACGTTAAAAATACATGTGTGCGTTTTTACTGTGATTTTGCTACAGAGCAGTGTGAAAGTACCCCAAAGGTGATTGCATAATCAGAGTGTAATGAGCATGGCCAGCTGTTCCTAAATCTTTTAGCACAGGTCTCTTCCAGACAATTCTGGGTGAAAACAATGCACTCTTTGTATGGCTGAAACATCCTCTTAGCAGTTGCTGAGTAGGGAGGGACAACCTACAAATCTGTATGGTATATGTAAGACAATAATAGCACTATGGTATGACAAGCATGTAAAATGTCAGGTGACATCAAAGGAAAAGTTAAAGTAGTTGTGAATCCTCCATTCAGTAAACAGGCCAATGCCACTCAACGGGGCTCCATGTAGGATGCAATGTGGATAAGCAGAAGCCAGAACACCAGATAGTTTAGGTATAATAAAAAACAAAAAATTAATGAACACTATCATTATCAGGAATATATATATATAATATATCTGGGGTGTTCCTCTAAAAATACTCCCTCCCCTCTTTATTGCCCCCCTCTCCTTTTCTCCGACAGCACCAACTTTACCTACAGGCACAGTGTGGCCCCTCATCCCAACCAACAGTGGTTTTACAGCCCCCCAACCGCCGACCTAAAACCTAACATGTGGGGGGTTGCACAAATTCTTCTCTGCATTGCTGAATGCAAAGCCTGTTGAGATGGCGCCACTTGCCAAACTCGCCCATTCAAGTCAGTAGGATCACGCAACAACCGAGAGTCAAATGCTTGGCTTGTCGTCTTGGCGCGTTTGTCCAATTCAAAGTTGCAGTTCAGGGAAGAAAAAAAAAAAAAAAGCAGTCAGGAAGTGGCAGGATTGCCTCCTGATTGCACAGATGGCCTAGCATAACCGTCCTCCAAAAAGAACTTTTCCAAAAAGAGTGCTGTAGTGTGGACCTAGCCGTGATCAGTACGTTCCAACCAGGGTTAATTCTGATACAATGCAGGGAAACTGTATCAGTGTTCCGTCTATCACGGACGAGGAGGCGGCGGGGCTTTGTTACAATGGACGGCCGCCGAACAGACTCCATGACACAGTAGGAGACACCCGCTGTTTTAGTTATCAAAGGTACGGCTGCAGATGGGCACAGTGAGGCTGCAAATGGGCACAGTGAGGCTGCAAATGGGCATTGTTTACCCAGTAGCTGTTGCATTTTCCACCCTAGGCTTATACTCGAGTCAATAAGTTTTCCCAGTTTTTTTGTGATAAAATTAGGTGCCTCGGCTTAAATTCGGGTCGGCCTATTCTCGAGTACATATGGTATTTAAAAGGGTTACTAAACCCAGGACCCTGCATTCACTATATTTTGTCTCTCACACTACGCAGAACACGGAAATGGAATAGTTTAGTAAATATAAACCGCTAAATACCATATCTCATCAGCAGTTACAACAGTTGTGATTTCTATCAGTGTCTGGTTAAATAAAGCTTGTAGAAGGAGTTTTAATTCTCCCCTGATTGTCCTATGAGGCTGCAGGACCCCTGACCCTCTGTCTGGACAGTGCTGATTGGCCCTGTGCTGATCACATGCACTCTCCCAAGAAAAAGAAGAAAAAAAACGCAATAAAAAAAAAAAAAAAAAAGCAATACACACCAAGCTGAGCATGTGCAGAGTGCCTTCAAAGCTCTATCTAGCCTTTTATCAAGAGACAGTTTGGGGACTGTGGAAGGGGAGGATCAGAGAAGACAGGATCAAACAGCCTTTTTACACAATGCGGAGGATTAACCCCTTAGCTTCCACAGCGAGCGAGCTTTACTGCATATACAGACTGCTTTTGTTGTTTTGGGTTTAGTAACACTTTAAAGTTAAATGAAACCTGGGGATCAACTTTAAAAAAAATGTTTTTAGGCACTCCTGTTTAAATGTTTAAAGGCAAAAAATGTGATTTTTTTTTTTTTTTGCAACAAGTCACGCAAAAAAAACAAGAAAAAAGCCTGGCCACGATCCCATTCAAGCCTGAATGGGAGTCAGAAATGCCTGGTTGGTTAACACTAAAAAAGAGACAAGTAAATAAATCAAACAAGAATATTACTCACAATATGTGATCACTAAAAATTGTGGTAGCCTCACTTATACCATACATGACCGCCAAGAAGACAATCGTTCTAGAAGAGCACCCAAGCTGCGCAGAGTGCCTGTATACAAACCTCAGGTTGAATAAACAGATTTTATAATAACGAAAAAAATAACTGTACTGGCTGCTAGCTTTTCAACAACCACAAGCTTTCCTTTCCATGATCACTACAGCACATGACCACATACAGCCAAAAGTATGGTTTCCTCGCCTCTGTAACCAGCTTTGTCAGCCCTCCCCAGGAACCTGACATTGTCAGGAAGACAAGGTCACATTTTACATATTGCTCTTCATAAGCGTCACTAGTAGGTGCAGCCAAGACACATACACTGCTGTGTGAGCCTGGACTTTAGGGTGCTCTAAAAAAGCCAAAATATTAGGATCCATTCACCCCACACCACCTATAAAAATGCAAGAAAACGCACGCCTATCGACATTGGTTTCTTAATGCGCTCTGTTGCATTTTACGGTGTATTGAACCTTTTTTTTTTTTTTCTGTACAGGTTACATCAAGGGTCAAAATTTGAACTTTTTTATTATGACAGGGGCATTGTGTTTATGTACATTTTTGTGCATTGCATAAAAAATGCAGACATGCCACATTTTTATGCAGCTCACCTGTAGGGATTTAACGGGGCACATAGAAAACAACGGTTTTTGATGTGTCCTTGCGTTAAGCCAGCGTTGATCACTGCAAATCAAAACAGCTTAACAGACTTGGTGTAAATGAGCCTTTACACACTTCCACATATACAACCAGCTGTGTTAAAGTAGACGTAAACCCCAAATTAAGGACAGTTGCCCTAACAGTAGCTCTGTGCATTGTGTATCATACTGTATTTATTGGGGTATAACACTTTTTCACCCTGAAAATCGGGTGCAAATAGCTTGTGCGTGTTATACGCCAATACTTCAATTTTAGCTGCCTTGGAGGGGACAGGAGGAGCGCCGACAGATTACATACAGTGAGAATCTCCTGTTATCTTGGCTGCCTCTGTAATAGGAAGTCCTGTCTCCTGGGCCGCCATTGGACCACTGTTCTGTCTATCATAGGAGATTTTCACTGTATGTAATCTGTCAGCGCTTGTGTCCCCCCCCCCCCCGTCCCCTCTAGGCTGCAGATGGGTATCGATCAGGCTGCACTGATGGCAATGGTGAGGCTGCTTGCTGCATTGATGGCAACGGTGAGGCTGCTTGCTGCATTGATGGCAACGGTGAGGCTGCTTGCTGCATTGATGGCAACGGTGAGGCTGCTTGCTGCATTGATGGCAACGGTGAGGCTGCTTGCTGCATTGATGGCAACGGTGAGGCTGCTTGCTGCATTGATGGCAACGGTGAGGCTGCTTGCTGCATTGATGGCAACGGTGAGGCTGCTTGCTGCATTGATGGCAACGGTGAGGCTGCTTGCTGCATTGATGGCAACGGTGAGGCTGCTTGCTGCATTGATGGCAACGGTGAGGCTGCTTGCTGCATTGATGGCAACGGTGAGGCTGCTTGCTGCATTGATGGCAACGGTGAGGCTGCTTGCTGCATTGATGGCAACGGTGAGGCTGCTTGCTGCATTGATGGCAACGGTGAGGCTGCTTGCTGCATTGAAGGCAATGGTGAGGCTGCAGATGGGCATTGATCAGGCTGCATTGATGGTTAGGCTCTAAAGAAGAAGGTGTAACCTTTGAAACGCGTCAGCCAGCAGCGGTTTGCATGTCCTCTTCATAAGATCTGGAGACTGCTACCAGTGGACAGGTTGTCATAAGTTAAAGACTATCTTAAAGCGGGGGTCCACCTATCTATCGTTTTTGGGTTTTTTTTAGTTCATTCACAAACTTTTCTTCTCAGCATTACATACTCACATATTGTGTGTAATATGTCCGCCTGTGTCAGATTTCGTCGGAAACAATAACTTATATTATTCACTGCAGGCGGTTTCCATCTTCATTGTGGGCATTTGAAGCCCACAAGCATTTATTTCCTGGATGTGGTGAATGCTGTGCTCCCAGCATTCACCGCTCGTTCCCGCACATGCTCAGTGGCATCCTGGGAAGCCTGAGACTAGCTCCCAGGAGTCTGGGAGAGGCTAGAAACACACCTACTCCCACGGGAGGAGAACCAGGAAGTGCAAAGAAGAATAGAAAAATAAAAGGTAATTACGGCGATTTAAATTTTTTTAAACGGCATGTCAGCATCTAGGCAAGGAAGAGAATACATACAGATATTGTTCAAAATTTGGGTGGAACCCCGCTTTAAGCGTGATTTTCATCTACCTTTGTGAGTAGTAGTTTTATTATGTGTTCTTTTAAATAAACTTGTTAAAGGATAATGCACAAGGCCGGTGCGCCCTCTCTTTTCTGTTTTTTTGTTTGATCGCTAGAAAGTTCCCTATCCTTGAGGGCAGCAAGGCTGAAAGTTACCGTCCATCCTGAACTTTGAACTGTTGGGCTAACACATTTATGCGCAAGCAGCTGCTGACTTTTAAACTAAGGACACTTACCTGTCCAGGGCGCCCACGATGTCCTCACCCGAAGCCGACCCGTCCCTCGGCTCCGGGTGGAGGCGCCGGCATTGCTACTGCGATACCATGTGATCTGGTGCAGGCAAACGTACTCCGTTTGTGATCTACATTTGGGGTCCTCTTAACAATATACTGGCACCCGCAGCAGAGGCAACGCATTTTGAACACATTACGGGAAACACGCACGGTACAGGGCTTTCCCGCATAGCCTTCTCATGTGAACCGGAGCCTCAATGTATTTAATTATAACTGTGTAACTACATTTGACCTGGAATCAGCACCTTCAGTCCCTGTACAGCAGAGCTGGAATGGGAGAAGAAGCAGTACAAGAAACCAACCAATTCATGTGCTGACAAGAAACATGCTGATAGGAGGAGAGAGCAAAGTGACAGAGAGGTGAGCTCATCACTGTGCCAATTCTTTTTCACTGTCCAGTCACAGGCTAGGGTCCAGTTCGACATGGTCTCAGAGGAAATGGATTAAATATTGCTGGCCATTAGACATCTGGTGATGGGAAGTACTGCGTGGGAAATCTCTGGACTGAAAATGTATATTGCAGCACACATGGGCTATTTATTTTTGTCTTGCTATTTTTGGCTGAAGTTCTCCAGTAAGCGGAATCTGCTTGCTTAGCGGGAGGACTCTCCGCTGAGCAGGTGGATGACAGGTCCATGCCGCGGGGTGAACATGAAGGCAGAACCAGCAACATGCAAGTTCATGTAGAACATCCAGTACCTCATTGGCTTGTCTTCCCATCTACCTCCTGTCCTGCAGGCTAGGGTGGGCAGATAGAGAGGAAAACAAAACCGCTCCGCAGGTGCCAAGGGACCAGTCACCCCAGTCTAGCAGGTCTCAAACCAAAATTCATGCTAAAGCTAGGTAGGTGATCTACTACCCTGTTTCCCCGAAAAGAAGACCTAGCGCGATTGTCAGTGATGGCTGCAATATAAGCCCTACCCCCCAAATAAGCCCTACCCTGTTCCCCCCAAAATAAGCCCTACCCTGAAAACAAGACCTACAAGGACTTTAACTAGGGCTTATTTGGGGGGTGGGGCTTATATTGCAGCCATCACCGACAATCACGCTAGGTCTTATTTTCAGGGAAAGGAGGGTACTAACCTGATGGACTTCTTTAGAGTGAAAACCCAAACTCCCCCTTTTTTGTACTCCAACCAGCCTAGGGCTGGGCCAGTCCTTGCCCCACAGCTTCTGTGAACTGCAGGCCACGCAATGACCCAATCCACAGTTCTAGCAAGTGCAAAAAAAGCAGAAGTTCAGAAGTCGGATTTGAGATGAGTTTGGAGGACGTCCAAGCTCATCTCTACTCCAAAGTAGAATAGCCTACCATCAGAATTCTAGATGATTCAACACGAAGTGCACACTAAGAGCGTTAATAAGCATTGGCATATGCTTTGGCGCATTTCCAAAAAATAAAACGAACACAGGCTAGGTTCGCACATCTGCGTGTGGTTGCGGGTATCGCAGTGATTCCGGGACCCACGACCACCTGCAGTGAAAAACGTACTGCTCTGCGAAAAACGCGTGGGGCTGCATTCTAAATGGCATCCCTAGGCATATAAAATCACAGCGCATGTGCGGGAACCGCAGGGAAATTGCATGGTCTTTCTGACCATGCAATTTCTCTGCAGCCACATTTTTGAAAAATGTGCAGCCACCTTTCTTCTAACGAAAACGCAGGCATGGCATCCCATTCATTTGCCTGTGCAAACCTGGCCCACAAAAATGCATAGGTGTGAACCTAGCGTAAAACAATACTAAATGTTCATCATTAAGGGTTTATATCCCCTACTACAGTTTCCACTTTATTTCTGGTGTATACAGTAGCATTGTAACCCATCTAAAAATCTGATAATTTTTCCACTGCCCCATTGTGTCTTTTTGGCCTATAGTATAGCTATATCAGACTCTCTCAACCTTTCCAACAAAGAGGAACCCTTAAAATAACTTTCGGTTCTCAGGGAAACCCCTGCTATAATGACTATATCTACAACTCATAAAACATTAGTGTGATAATTAGTGAGAAGAATGCTCCTTACACTTGTGGTCATCAGGAATATTTACCCCCTTACCAATGGCTAAAAAGATCAATGGTGTCAGTGGGTACCTATCTGAGAGGCAGAAATTGCTCATTGCTCAAGTAATCTCTGGAGGAACCCTAGTTGACAAACCCTGATCTATATGGTCAACATTAAAAGGTTCCATATAGTATGGAAGCGTCCAAGACTTGTGTTCTTTAGGTAGCACTGGCCCATGGTTCTTCAACTTAGTAATGAAAAATTAGACTACAACCCTGTTTCCCCAAAAATAAGACCTAGCGTGATTGTCGGTGATGACTGCAATATAAGCCCTACCCCCCAAATAAGCCTTAAAGTTCTTGTAGGTCTTATTTTCAGGGTAGGGCTTATTTGGGGGGTAGGGCTTATATTTCAGCCATCACCGACAATCACGCTAGGTTTTATTTTCGGGGAAACAGGGTATGGCCCACACATGACATTCATCATTTGACCTGCCATGCCATAACTTCCGGATGGCTTACCGTCATCATTTTACATGGTGGACGCAAGTCTGGGTCAATCGACACCATTGGATGCTTCTTCTGGAGGGCGCCCCTCAGGACCTTTATCAGACTATGTGTGAATGAGGCCGAAGTGGTAGACAAGCAATTACTGTACGGAGGAACACCAAAGACAACCCTTACAGGAAGGAGTAAGAATGACAATGGCATCTGATTGGCAATACATAGCGTAAACTGCTAAAAAGAGAAGAAAAGGGTGGGCGTTCTGGAAAACGTAACTGGCACGCCTCTGCGACATATCAATTAGGCTCTTGAAACATGGTTTTATTCAAAGAGTAGAATAAAGCGATGGATCGGGGTTCTTATTGTATCCCCTAGACCCCTGGTGCCCAACCTGCAGCCCTTTGGCCCAGGTGGGTAGAGATTTTTGGCACTTATTCAAACTGGTAAAGGAAAAATATTCTCTCTTTGCACTGTCTTGTAGTTGATTTGATTGTAGCCGTATTAGTGTAATTGTGACGGAGTACTGCTTGGACCTTGAAGAAGGGGACATACCCCGAAAGCTTGTCCTGAAAAATTGTATGTTAGTGAAAATAAAAAAAGTATCACGGACAGTACTCAATTTTTACTGTCTTGTAGTATAGTTTTATAGGGGAACTTACCAAAAGAAAGATCGAATGTGGCACCAGTAATTTAAAGCAGGCTCATGTGTGTTCACTCTGACCCAGTCTCTGACAACTCCTATAGCGATCCACAGTATATCCGCAGTCTCTGGGTATCTCTTGTAGCATTTCTGCCACCCCAAACTGCTTTCTGTAGCATTAAATGCACTGGATATAATGTGCGGCCTTTTAGTAAAGTCAGGGTTCAGACTTTAGGCCCCTATAACAAGATGCCCATCGTTGATCAATACTGGGAGGTAATATTGACCAGATAAGCTGAACAAATCCCAGTAGCCAGCCAACACCCCTAAAATTGCATCCGGCACCCATCTTTTCAGGGTTTTTTTTCAAGTTGTTGTCAATAGAGCTAGCTCTTACGAAAAAAAAACATGCTGGCTCCTAAAATCCCAATTACTTTTTGTCCACTCCCGAAATAAGCCATGCCAATGCCTCTCCACCTTCCCACCAAATTCTTTTGTGCCGTTTGACTGCACATGTCCAGGAAGAGAAGGCCACCCTCATTTCATTGCAGACATCAACACATGCTGGTACTTTACTAGAACATTCAAATAGAAAAAGCAAAGATGGAAGATGTTGTGCATCATAACTAGATTTACCAGATTTTTAAACTAAGGGAATTTAACTGGCAGACACAGGTAATACCCCAACTTTCTGAAATGTTTCCTATACTTAGTAAATATAATAAATGTACATTTCACAGATCTCCACGCAGTACGTGTAAGGTCACAGTTTGTTGGGTTTCCTGAACAGCAGCTCAGTTGTACAAGCATTCGCAACTGTCGTCATATAATAATGACTCATAACGTTGTCCCGTGTGCAGCATTTGGTTGGGTTTTCAACAAGCAAAATTTTCAGCCTCGTTGAAGCCTTGGGGCTGCAGCTACGTTGGAGTTTTTCTATTGTGCAATTCATGTTTTGTTTTTTTACCTTTAATCTGTGGGAGTTCTCGATTATTGTGAGAAATGCTATGGAAGTGCATGATCTTGGAAGGACAATAGTGGACATTCAACCATTAAAACTTCTTTTAGAACTCCTGGTTCCTCCCTCCTCTCTATTCCACAATTGAATAACGTTTCCTAATTTTTAGAAAGGTTCATGCGGCACATCTGCGCACACAGAGAATTCATGTACATGCGCACAGATACGGCAAGTATTAATATGCCAGATACCAGGGGTGTGTTTGCATGCCTTGGAATACCCCATTTATAGGCAGATGTGTGGCAGGTCTCCTCTGGGCCCCAAAGACCTGAAAGAGGCCTTCAGCACATCTTTGCCGGAGTGAAAATTGTAAACGTAGGGGCACAGGAGAGGAGTGGTGGGACAAAAACATTGCGGGACTGAAGTTCATCTTTATCTAAATGAGGCTTGTGCTGGTCATACATAGTAAGGCTCAATTCACATCTATGCAATGTTGCTTTTGAGCGTTTTTGGAATTTTTTTTGTGATGCTTGCCACGTTTTTGAGCAGCGTTTTAGTAGCATTTTTGCTGCGTTGTGTTTTTTTTTTTTTTAGACTGTATACAGTCTTAAAAAAAAAAAAAAAAAAAAAAAAATCGCTGTAAAAACGCTGCACTTGCGTTTTTGATGCTGGTCCATTGAATTCTATTACATGCAAAACGCTGCATTTTGCATGAAAAAAAAGTCCCTGACCCTTTCCAAAAATGCAGAGGTACAAAAAGGCATTGATGTGAACACGTTCCATAGGAACCCATGTTAAAAAAATTTCCATGCATTTCTGCAAAATGCATCAAAAAACGCGCTAGTGTGAATGGAGCCTAAGGCTTTATTCAGAGTTAGAACAGTTATCAACAAATGTACAAACTGAATGAAAAGGTAGGCCTTCACTCCAAGTAACTACTGGCACATTTAGCTTATTTGGAGGATTGAATATATATATATATATATATATATATATATATATATATATATATATATATATATATATATATACACACACACACATACATACATACATACACACACACACACACACACACTATATCTTAAGGCGCTTTAGGCCTGGTTCACACCTAGCATTTTTCAATACACATTTTTGATCCATTGAAGTCTATGGAACCAAAAACACAACCTGCTGGGGGGGGGGGGGGGGGGGGAGGGGGTTTGGCAGTCCCTGGCCCTTTCCATAAAATGCACAAATGTAAACGCTAACATAGGAAACCATGTTAAATGGACTGTAGTGCGTTTCTGCAAAACTGAAAACGCACTAAAAAAGAAAAAAATGCATAGGTGCGAACCAGGCTTTAACACCAATTAGCTTTTGATGCCTTCCCATTGCCTTACAATGGAGGGTGCTCTTAAAAAAAACTGCACCAAAGATGCAGCATGCGGGACTTTTCAAAACGCAGTGCACCTGCAGTGTGAAGAGTTCCGCAGGATTTAAAAGGGATACATTTTTCATGCATTTTTTTCTGCTTTTTAAACCCCAAAAAGCACATCCAAAACTGATCAGTGTAAAAAGAGCCCTAATTGTGTATAGTCTATTAAAGGGTACTCTTGGGTTGCCCATTGACATTAGACTTGTCAGATATGCACATACGATCCAACCACCCTCAGTGTAGCTAATCTTGCCATCGCTGCAAAGCGATTAATAAACTTGCAAGGTCGGCTCTCCTGACCTAGCAAGTCTATGTCAATTCAGAGGTAGAGTGACGTGTGTAAGCAGCAGTGGCAGTTACTACCACTGGAGCTGCTTATGTAAGGTAGCCTTTTGCTGTTGCTCCTATGCAATGAGACCATCCACACCACAAGAGCATGTGCACCCAAGCACTGACTATTTGGAAAAAAAAAATCCACTGCACCGATCCACCAGAATCCACTGCACCAATCCATAAAGTTGGTGGTTCAGGAGGTTGCCATTGTGGACCCCCTTCTGAAAATGCTAATAGCCTGACTGTCTCTGGCTTCTATTCTTTCAGAGAAATAATCCTCAAAAACCTGAAAGGCAGAGCTTGGCTCAGCACGATAGTCAAGAAACCAACTCTTTTGAAAAGAAGAGGTCAACAATGGCAACCTTCATACCTCCCAAAGTTGCACTCAGCCAAAGGGCCCAATGGCACACCCATGCTTAGCAAAGTGTCCTTCAGGAATGTTACCCAGAGAATTTAGGCATCTCAACACTACAGGCCTCTATTCAACATCACCCAACAAGCCTCTTAATTAGGAGGTGACTGTACACCAACGGAACACAGCCCAAACCACGAACAAGTAGAACATATTCTATGTATACCCAGACAAACTGCACTTAGCCAGTGCCACATCTGTGCCCTCATACTGAGTCAAGTCTGACAGAAGTCCATGCGATGGATTTGAAAGACTTTATCACTCGCCAAAGCTTAAAAATCACACCTTTGCTTCCTCTGCTATCTACCTGTTCACTGGATCGGACTCCAACTTCCTCTTTCTATTTTGACTCCATCCAAACCCAAAAAGCTTAATCATAACCATAAATCAGAAGGTCCACATTAGTTTCAACTCAGTCTACACCCTGGGACTTAAATGGTTCATCACTAATTAATTATCTTCCAAAAAAAAAAAAAAACACAATTCTGCAAATCACGACTCTACATCCTGCCCGTTGACCTTCACTAGTAAGTCAGTGAGGTCACCATAACATGGAGGGCTCATTCCGATGTGATGCGAATTATCTTGTGTTGTAGAAAGGCAGCCAATTCATTTTAATTAGGCTGCCCACGTTCCAACACGGATTATAATGCATGTGCAGCATTTCTTGCACCACAGCCCACCACAACACAGAGATGGTTCACATCGATGTGCTGTGGTGCCATTTAAAGAGCAATACACTAAGTGTTGTGCTTTACAACAGCTGGTGATAAAGCGTAACAAATGGGAATCTGGCCTGAAGGATCAACAATGAAATGCAGGAAGGGGTTAGCTGGGGTTGTTTAAGTGCAGGAGAAATTATCTGAGATCTATAAGCAAACTGCCTTTACACAGTTTAGCCACGTGTGTCTACTTACATAGTTACATAGTAGGCAAGTTAAGAAAAAAAAAAAAAAGACACAAGTTCATCAAGTCCAACCTATGTGTGTGATTATAAGTCAGTATTACCTTGTATATCCCTGTATGAGTGTTTATCTAATTGTTTTTTGAAACCATGATTTCCCCCCCCCCCGCTGAGACCACCGCCTGTGGAAGGGAATTCCACATCCTGACCGCTCTTATGCCCCGTACACACGGTCGGATTTTCCGATGGAAAATGTCCGATTGGAGCGTGTTGTCGGAAATTCCGACCGTGTGTGGGCTCCATCAGACATTTTCCATCGGATTTTCCGACACACAAAGTTTGAGAGCAGGATATAAAATTTTCCGACAACAAAATCCGTTGTCGGAAATTCCGATCGTGTGTACACAAATCCGACGGACAAAGTGCCACGCATGCTCAGAATAAATAAAGAGATGAAAGCTATTGGCCACTGCCCCGTTTATAGTCCCGACCTACGTGTTTTACGTCACCGCGTTTAGAACGATCGGATTTTCCGACAACTTTGTGTGACCGTGTGTATGCAAGACAAGTTTGAGCCAACATCCGTCGGAAAAAATCCTAGGATTTTGTTGTCGGAATGTCCGAACAAAGTCCGACCGTGTGTACGGGGCATTACAGTAAAGAACCCTCTACGTAGTTTAAGGTTAAACCTCTTTTCTTCAAATTTTAATGAGTGGCCACCTGTCTTGTTAAACTCCCTTCCGCGAAAAAGTTTTATCCCTATTGTGGGGTCACCAGTACGGTATTTATAAATTGAAATCATATCCACTCTCAAGCGTCACCTTCTCCAGAGAGAATAAGTTCAGTACTTGCAACCTTTCCTCATAACTAAGATCCTCCAGCCCCTTTATTAGCTTTGTTGCCCTTCTTTGTACTCGCTCCATTTCCAGTACATCCTTCCTGAGGACTGGTACCCAGAACTGGACAGCATATTCTAGGTGCGACCGGACCAGAGTCTTGTAGAGCGAGAGAATTTTCGTGTTATCTCTGGAATTAATCCCCTTTTAATGCATGCCAATATCCCGTTTGCTTTGTTAGCAGCAGCTTGGCATTGCATGCCATTGCTGAGCCTATCATCTACTAGGACCCCTAGGTCCTTTTCCATCCTAGATCCTCCCCCAGTGTATAGACTGCATTCATATTTGTGCCACCCAAATGCATTATTTTAAATTTTTCTACATTAAACCTCATTTGCCATGTAGTTGCCCACCCCATTAAATACACCACGTCTACGAGGCTTCCGTTATCTAGATGTCAACTCAAACTTGCATTTAGAGTTTCTAATCAGACCATGGATATGAAAAAAATAATATTTCGTTTAAAGGCAGGTAAATGCAAAATGTAAATGACACCATTAAAAATCAGCTTATGCATTTAGAAATGTCATAAAATGCACATTTGTCTTTGCCATGGTAAACTTGTAGAGTTCCAGGGAAAAAAAAATAAAAAATAAAAAAGGGGGAGGATACAAACGCGAGTCTCAAAAAAAAAAAAAAAAAAAAAAAAAAAAAAGCTACGCATACATGTCTTCATTTCACAACAGCTATCAGATCACCGAATTTCAACATGCTTACCAGATGTAAAAATGTTTAAAAAAAAAAAAAAAAATCCCGGTTGATAGGAAGCTTGAATTGTATGAAATTCTCAGCTTTTCCTGTAGACGTAAAGCCTAACCCCACCCCCTCCTGTCTCCCAAGCCTCCTTATTGCTTAACATGATGAACAACCTCTCTGACCAATAGGAAGGCTCAGACGATGGGAAGAGGCAAGGCCGGGCTTACGTTTTAAGTAAAAAAATTTTATTTACATACATGTATTTTCAGCTGTTATCTCTGGATCTACTGATCTGTTACGTGAGGCTTTAAACCACCTAGTTCGATCTTTCCCCCCCCCCCCCTTCCCGTAGTCTGAATTGGTTAAGATATTAAAGCGAATGTGTACTAGGTGCGAAGCACAGTGACCCAAAAGCATGTATAATATATTATATAAATAATATAATCCTCAGTAATTGTGTTATTGTTTATTGTTTATGACAGTTGTATGTTACCAACTGATAATAATCAGTAAAAGGATTACTGAAATACCAAATAAAAAAAATATATATATTTTAGAAACATGTTTTTGATAATGTTCAAGATAAAATAAAAATACAAATAAACAGTCATCCTTGGTCTGCCAGCTTACAAGCGTGATAAACTTCATAATAAAAAAAATAAATAAAAATAAAATGTAAAAAAAAAGGGTAATAATAGCAGTGTGACAAAAGAAAATAAACAAAAATACAAAAATGACCAACCAATCGTGGTCTGCAAGGGTATAGGCATGATAAACCTCAAAAAATATGTAACAATAACAGTGGGACAAAAAAAAAAAAAAAAAAGAACAAAAAGACAAAATAAGACAAAATAATAAATACAAATAAAAATTAATCTTTGGTCTGCCATAGTACAGACATGATCAATCTCATAAAAATATGTAACAATAACTATGGGGGGGGGGGGGGGAGAATAAACCCTGACAAGAACTGTACAGTTGCCATACACAGACAGCCAATTACCAGAGGTGTGATACTACTGAATTATCAACTGCGAGACATCTTCCCCATTTGTGAACCGGAAAAAAAATATATACGGTATATTTTCCCTAACGCCACTACTTATGCTGTCATTTCCTATTCCACATGTATCTACTCCATTAAATAACTGTACAGGACAATCAGCATATTCAGGAACCCCCCCCCCCCCTCCCCCCTATGCTTTGACGCTTGACTGTTTCACATGCAGATTAGGCCTCACCATAGGAAAAAGAAAAAAAAATGAAAAAAAAAAATATATATCAGCTTGCAGCTACTTATGAGGAAGAAGGGAATTTTTGAGACTAAGCCCTGATGCATCATATTTGCCATTTGAGATTTTTTTTTTTTTTAATTTTATTTGAAATAAAATAGCAGCAGACAGGCTGAAGCGTCCATTGTCAGAATCTCAGGATACTAATTGCCTCCACTGCAATCCCTTCTCTCCTGTCTTCCATCTTTTCTCCTCCCCCCCTTTTGCAGATCAGCTTGCAAAAAGAAAAAAAAAAAAAAAAAAAGGGATGGAGCATTAGAGCCAGCTTCCCTCTCCTAACCCAATTCCGCAGTCTGTTAGGAAACCATGGGGCATGTGAGCTTTTCCTGCAATTAATACTAACTTAGAAGGGGGAGGGGCGCATGGCCACTTAAACCCCACCCCCCTCAACACCTGGCCTTTGCACTGAATATGCAAAAATAAACAAACCTTGCATTCAGCAAAAAAAAAAAAAAATGCATGGTTGCCCCCACATCACTGTCACATAATTCATCCCCCCCCCCTTTTCTGTTTTTTTTTCTTCTTCTCCTAAATCAATAAAAGCACCACCAGCATTCACATCAAAAATGCAAAGCTACCCACAGACAATAGGGGCTAATTAGGTTCACTCTCCCCCTGCAAGCTGTAGTCATCTAAGGCCACTCTATTCTATTCTATTTTTTTAATTCCATATTTTAACCCCCCCCCCCCCTTTTTTGTGTGTTTCTACTATCCCATCCCCCCTCTCTCTCTGCTCTTCCCCAGCAAGCAGAAAGAATGAAGCAAAATGGAAGGAAATCCCTTTTGCTTGCAACGTGCTCCCTGCTGCAGACTGCAGGCCTGTTACAGACAGGGCTGGCTTCATTCTTTTTTTTTTTCCCCTCCCTCTTTGCTCTCTCTCTTGCAACCATCAAGGAATTTGCTGCGGGAGGGCGCCTCTTGTTTGCACTTGGAATGTCTGGGGGGGTGGGGGGTGCAATCAGTGTGCACCCTAATAAATATATAAAAAGTCATAAAAGCAGAGATCTTGTACAAGCTGATCAAGCAGCACCCTTGGCTGTAGGGTTCCCCTCCCCCCTTTGCCTTTGGTAGACCCAGGGCCAAAAAAAAAAAAAAAAAATCTGTGCAGTTTGCAATATCAAAGCACAAAGCTGACCCGATGTGACCACCAGCAGCAATCCGACCCCCCCCCCCCCAGACCGTGCAATTTAAATTGCAACAATTAAATCCCCCCTCCCAGATGCCCCTTATTTTATTTTTTTGATTGCTCCTACCTTGCTTTGGCCGTCCTGTCGTAACTCCATCCTGAACCAGCCCCCAAAGGATCTCCAAATCCAGCCGTCGGATAATTCCTATCCATTAATTTCTTTGTCGGATTTGTGTTTGATTAATTTTTGTTTTGTTTTTTCTTTCCTTTTTTTTTTTTTCGCCCTCCTGCTTTGAGAATTGCCTCTTTGCTTCCTTTCTCTGTTCTCCTCTCTGTGCGATCCACCAATCAAATAAAGAAGCAAAAGGAATCAAATGATGTGTTTGTTTCGGGGCGCCTCCCGTGCAGCCCCCGCAGGAGAACAGGCGAGCCCCCTGGAAGGCTCAGTGAGCAGCCCCTGTGTCTCTGGATGGCAGACGGGTTTTGTTTTTTTTCTCATGGTGCAGCCATTTTTGCAGTCTCTCTATGTGTCTATTTCAGCTTCCCAGCATACATTTCAGTGAACTGTACAAAGGGGGAGGGGAGGAAGGCAGGAGAGAGAGAGAGAGAGAAAGGCAGACAGAGAGGGTAAACCTCCCCTCCTGCCACCACGCAGAGCCAGGGGGAAGGGGGAAGGAGGAGGAGGAGGAGGAAGAGGAGGAAGGGGGCTGAGACAGGCTAAAATTACACTACATCTCAGCCACCACATTCAACCTCACTGGGAGAAGAGACACTGAAAACCAACCCACATACACAGAGGGGCCATCTCTGCTAACACTAGCTACACATCAACATGATCAGCAGTCATTCCTATGAACACAAGAAGCCTTCCTCCATTCACTCAATGCAAGACACATCTGGAGCAAAGACATGCACGCTTGCTGCTTTTATTGATTGCAAGCTATAGACTTTTTATTAAATGCAAGCTGTCCAAATATAGGTAATAAATGCAACATTTGCTCCATTTACTGAATGCAAGACACAGATAAGGAGCAAAGAGGTGCAGGCTTGCTACTACTATTTATTGTAAGCTAATATTATTATTATTATTATTATACAAGATTTATATAGCGCCAACAGTTTACGCAGCGCTTTACAATATAAAAAGAGACAATACAGTTACAATACAATAAAGGATTAAGAGGGCCCTGCTCAGAAGAGCTTACAATCTAATAGGGTGGGGCAGGTGGTACAAAAGGTTGTAAGGCCCCTTTCACACGATCGGACCGTTCAGGTCCGCCTGTCAGTTTTGACGGCGGACCTGAACGGGCGCTCCATGTTAGCCTATGGAGCGACGGATGTCAGCGGAGACATCTATACACTGCAGGGGGAACCTCTGGAGGAATCTAGGATGGAAAAGGACCTGGGGGTCCTAATAGATGTTAGGCTCAGCAATGGCATGCAATGCCAAGCTGCTGCTAACAAAGCAAACAGAATATTGGCATGCATTAAAAAAGGGATTAACTCCAGAGATAAAGCGATAATTCTCCTGCTCTACAAGGCTCTGGTCCAGCCGCACCTGGAGTATGCTGTCCAGTTCTGGGCACCAGTCCTCAGCAAGGATGTACTGGAAATGGAGCGAGTACAAAGAAGGGCAACAAAGCTAATAAAGGGTCTGGAGGATATTAGTTATGAGTAAGGATGAGCTCAAGCGTGTTCGCAAACCGCACGTGCAGAGCCCGCCAGGAAGTCGGCACTGCACAGCGCTAATCACAGGCAATGAGACATTTCCTGATCTCTGCAGCTGCGCATCAGGACAATGTCTCACTGCTTGTGATTAGCGCTGTGCAGTGCCGACTTCCTGACGGGCTCTGCACGTGCGGTTTGCGAACACGCCTGAGCTCATCCTTAGTTATGAGGAAAGGTTGCGAGCACTGAACTTATTCTCTCTGGAGAAGAGACGCTTGAGAGGGGATATGATTTCAATTTACAAATACCGTACTGGTGACCCCACAATAGGGATAAAACTTTTTTGCGGAAGGGAGTTTAACAAGACATGTGGCCACTCATTAAAATTAGAAGAAAAGAGGTTTAACCTTACACTTCGTAGAGGGTTTTTTTCTGTAAGAGCGGCCAGGATGTGGAATTCCCTTCCACAGGCGGTGGTCTCTGCGGGGAGCATCGATAGTTTCAAGAAACTATTAGATAAGCACCTGAACGACCGCAACATACAGGGATATACAATGGGATACTGACATATAATCACACACATAGGTTGGACTTAATGGACTTGTGTCTTTTTTTTCAACCTCACCTACTATGTAACTATGACATGTATATCATGTCTACTTCTGCTTTCATTGATTGCAAGCTATAGACTAGACATGTGCATGACAAAAAAAAAATAGTTTTGTTTCATTAATCTAGTTACATTGTTAGGTTGAAAAAAAGACACAAGTCTATCTAGTTCAACCAAAATAAATAAATTATTATTATACTGGATCTATATAGCGCCAACAGTTTGCGCAGCACTTTACAACATGAGGGCAGACAGTACACTTACAATACAAATCAATACAGAAGGGATCAGAGGGCCCTGCTCATTAGAGCTTACAATCTAGAGGATGGGTCAAGTGGAAACAAAAGAAAATAACTGTAGGGGGTGAGCTGATGGAGAAAATGAAAATACAGTTGTTAGGTGTGGGTAGGAGAGGCTTCTCTGAAGAGAAGGGTTTGCAGGGATCGTCTAAAAGCTAATAGAGTAGGAGCTAAGCGGACAGATTGGGGTAAGGCATTCCATAGGATTGGAGAGGCTTTGGAAAAGTCCTGGAGGCGAGCATGGGAGGAGGTGACGAGGGAACTAGAGAGTAGGAGGTCTTGAGAGGACTGTAGAGAACGAGTAGGTTGGTATTTAGAGACTAGGCTAGTGATGTAGCTGGGGGCTAAATAAATACAATCCCATATACACAAACCTATACCCACAGTTGATGCAGAGGAAGGCGAAAAACCTCAGCAAAGCATGATCCAATTTGCTACAGCAGGGGAAAAAATCCTTCCTGATCCCCGAGAGGCAATTGGATTTTCCCTGGATCAACTTTACCTATAAATGTTAGTACCCAGTTATATTATGTACATTTAGGAAAGAATCCAGGCCTTTTTTTAAAGCTATCTACTGAGCTGGCCAGAACCACCTCTGGAAGACGTCTATTCCACATTTTCACAGCTCTTACTGTAAAGAAACCTTTCTGTATTTGGAGATGAAATCTTTTCTCCTCCTGATATTAAGGAGTGCCGCTTGTTCTCTGTGATGACCTTAAAGTGAATAACTCAACATTAATGCCTCGTTTCCACTGAGTGGATCGGTTCAGTTCAGTTCGGTACGGTACATTATGAAAGCGGCCCATACAACCGAACCATACCGCTCCATTCAGGGTCCTGTTTCAGATGTGGGGCCATAGAAAATGGAACGGTTCGGTTAGGGCGGAGCTACGATACATTCCACTGATTGGCTGACAGAAAACCCTCTGCTGTGCTGAGGCATTTTTTCTAAACCCTGTATGGCCCCTTGTGGTCCCACTTGCAGTGGAAACGCTCACCAGAATAGACCGGACCATTCTAGGCCATTCAAACTGTAGCGACCCGAACCAATCCACTCAGTGGAAACGAGGAACTAGTTCATTATATGGACCACTTATGTATTTGTATATGTTGGTCATATCCCCCCTTAATCTCTTCTTCTCAAGAGAGAATAAATTCAGTTCCTCTAATCTTTCCTCATAGCTGAGCTCCTCCACGCCTCTTATCAGTTTGGTTGCCCTTCTCTGCACTTTCTCCAGTTCCCAGATATCCTTTTTGAGAACTGGTGCCCAAAACTGAACTGCATATTCCAGATGAGGTTTTACTAATGATTTGTACAGGGGCAAAATGATATCTCTCTCTCTGGAGTCCATATCTCTCTTAATACAAGAAAGGACTTTTTTCGCTTTGGAAACCGCAATCAAAGGGGGGATCAAAGGGTTAAATGTGTTCCCTGGGGGGTGCCTTTGAACTGTGGGGGGAGTGGATTCACTGGAGGAAAAGAGAGATTGTGATTCAGCTTAGCTGAAACAAGATCTCTCTCTTTTCCTCCCTGACAGAGCAGTGGTGTGCTTTGTTTACATTGGCCCACTGCTGCTCTGATTCCCTTCTGAACAATTGGTGGTCCTCTCCCACAACAATGGATCCCCCAGCAGCCAGTACACTATCAACAGACCCTGCAGCACTCCCCAACACCCCTTGCCATTACATACATTCAGTCCTAGAGGTGTCGGAACTGCGTTCTCCTGTGTTCCCGCTGAAAAAAAAGCCCTGGTGACAACAGTTGGTGCGATTATTCGCAGATGGAAGAAACACAAAATAACTGTCAATCCCCCTCGGTCTGGGGCTCCATGCAAGATCTCACCTTGTGGAGTTTCACTGATCATGAGAACAGTGAGAAATCAACCCAGAACTACACAAGAGAATCTTGTCAATGATCTCAAGGCAGCTGGGACCATAGTCACCAAGAAAACAATTGGTAACACACTACGCTGTGAAGGACTAAAATCCTGCAGCGCCCACAAGGTCCCCCTGCTCAAGAAAGCACATGTACAGGCCCAAAACAAAAAAGAGGTGGCGGCACTACCAACATAAAAAAATATATAACTTTATAGGAAATCTTTTAAAATCGAGGACACTATATGCACACACATCTGTGGAATTCAGCAAACACGTTTTACACACCTGTGCTTAGTCATTGCACACTTTGTGTCACATGTACAGGCCCGTCTGCATTTATTGCAAGGTATAGACTTTTAATGAATGGAAACTGTTGGTATATAGGTAATGCAACATTTGCTCTGTACACTGAATGCAGGCTTGATACTTTATTGATTGCAGGTATAAGTAATACATATCGAGCTTATTACTTTGAGTGCAAGACACAGATATGTTGTAAAGAGATGCAACTTGCTACTTTCTTTTTTAATTTAAGCTGTAAATATGTAGCTGATATCAGGTTTGCTACTTTCATTGAAAAGAAGATACATTTGTGTAGCAAAGAGATGCAACTTGCTACTTTTATTGAATACAAGCTGTAAATAGATAGCTAAGATCCCTTTCACACTGAGGCACTTTACAGGCACCTGCAAAGCGCCTCTCCTGTCACTCCAATGTGAAAGCCCGAGTGCTATCACACTGGAGCGGTGCGCTGGCAGGACGCTCTAAAAAGCCCTGCAAGCAGCTTCGGTGTATACACCCCTCCTAAAGTGCCCCTGCCCATTGAAATCAATGGGCAGCGCTGGCTGCAGCCCTTTTAACCCTTTTTCGACCGCTAGTGGGGGGGTGAAAAGCGCAGCTAAAACGATGGTAAAGCACCGCTAAAAATAGCGGCGCTTTACCGCTGACGCCTGGGGCAGCTCAGTGTGAAAGTGCCCTAATAGATTCAACATTTGCTCCATTCATTGAATGCACAGTACAGACATGTAGCTAATAAAAGGTAATTGGCTCCTGTCTGAATTTGCCCTAGTATGTGTATGTATGAATATGGCTGCCAGTAGATTAATGCCGCGTACACACGAGCGGACTTTACGGCAGACTTTGCCCGGCGGACTGGATTTCGTCGGACAATTCGATCGTGTGTGGGCTCCAGCGGACTTTATTTTCTCAAAAGTTGGACTGACTTAGATTTGAAACATGTTTTAAATCTATCCGTCGAAATCGAGTCCGGTCGAAAAGTCCGCTCGTCTGTATGCTAGTTCGACGGACAAAAAGCCACGCTAGGGCAGCTATTGGCTACTGGCTATGAACTTCCTTGTTTTCGTCCGGTCGTACGTCATCACGTACAAATTCGACAGACTTTGGTGGATTGTGTGTAGGCAAGTCCGTTCATTCAGAAAGTCCGTCGTAAAGTCCGTCGAAAAGTCCGCCGGGCAAAGTCTGCCGTAAAGTCCGACCGTGTGTACGCGGCATTAGAGTTAAGCCACATAAACATCGGCCAGTCCAATAAAAAAACGGTTGACATACGAACCGTGTGTAACCCAGCCGGCCGTTTGGCCAGCTTCTAACGGACGAGCATGCTGGAAAACCAGCATCTGACCGGCTCCCGATCAGCGCTCTCAGCCGATGGCTGAGAGTGCTGATCGCAGTGTTCTGGCGAGTTGGGGGGGACGGGACGTCCCCCTGTCAGAACACAACAGCTCAGCGGGGGAGATCACTGTACTAAAGCACCTTCAGCCTGGGTTCACACTGTAGCGATGCAGGAAACAGTGCGATTCCAGCGCCAGTTGCTGTATCGCATCTCTCTCGCAGTCAGATCCAATGCAAGTTCGGTCATACAAACTGTATGGCTGACCTCGCATTGCACAGACATCGCATGTGATCGGCACCGCAGTGCGGGTGCAAATCACATGCGATGTCTGTGTTTGCATATGTGTGAACCCAGGCTCAATGGGCACATGAGCATCAGAACTGGACCACAGGAGCCCATGGAAAAAGGTGGCCTAGTCTGAAGAGTAAGCTGTAAATACAGTATGTGACTATAGATGCAAAATTTGCTCCATTCATTGAAAGTAGCATACAAACGTGTAGCTAATATAGACAGACTTACTCCTTTTATTGATTGCAAGCTATGGGCTTGCTACTTTCATTGAATGCAAGACATAAGTATGTTGTAAAGAGATACAACTTGCTACTTTTATTGAATGCAGGGTGGAAATATGTACATAAAGCTGGGTATACACATAGCAGGTTGAACTGGCCAAATTTCAATGTGTGCATACCCTGCTTAATAGACAATAGACAACATTTGCTTCTTTCATTCAATGCAGCAAACAGACAAGTAGCTACTATAGGTAGCCTTAATTGACTGCAAGATATAGGAATGCATATCATGCATGCTATGTTTATTAAATGCAAAACACAGATATGTGTCGATGGAATGCAGGCCTGCTACTTGTAAAAATGTAGCTAATAGATGCAACATTTGCTCCATTCATTGAATGCATTGTCCAAACATGTAGCTAATATGTGCAGGCCAGGGCCATCTTTAATACTGATTGGACCCTGGGCAAACATTTTCTTGCCCCCCCCCCCCCCCAGTGTAATTTTGCTCTCCACCTGCTCTGGTAAATAATAAACAGCAGCTAGACTCAAAATCAGTTTACTGAATCAGATCAGGCAGTGATTGAGATTGGTTGCCGAGGTTACAGTGTATCATTACCGTTCACTGACTGGCTGCTAGAGGTTACAGCACACATTACGTCTCACTGATTATTTGCTGGTAATTACAGCACATGACTTCTGCTTGTTAATTGGTTGCTAGAGATTACTGTACATCAATACTGCTCACTGATTAGTTGCTAGAGGTTACTGGACATCCTTACCACTCTCTTATTGGTTGCTAGAGGTTACTGCACATTAATACTGCTCACTGATTGGTTGCTAGAGGTTACTGCATATCCTTACCGCTCAATGATTGGTTGCAAGAGGTTAGTGCACATCATTACTGCTCACTCATTGGTTGCTAAAGTTTACAGCACATCATCTCCTCACTGCCTGTGCACCATGGAATGGGGAGGTGAAGGGACTCCTCAATATACAGAAAACACCTAGGAATCCTAGGACTCCTGGGAACAGTGGCAATGCTGGGGGTTATTGGGATCAGTGGCAGTGGTGGGGGATGGGATTAGTTAGTAGGCAGTACACTATGGCAAATTCTGAATCATGTAGAGCAAAGCTGGAAATCTTTGGCAAGTATATAGTGGGGGATTCTACACTGACCACCAGTGTAATGGGGAATTTACAATGACCACCAGTGTGAGGGGTATTTACAATGACTACCAATGTGAGGGGGGATTTACACTGACCACCATGTAATGGGGGATTTTACACCACCCACTAATATAAAGATGGATTTCTGCACTGACACCAATGTAATAGGAGCCTTTACACCAACCACCCTTGTAAGGGGAGTATACAATGACCTCCATGTAAGGGGGATTTTATACTGACAACCATCGTCGAGAAGATTTGTACTGACCACTAATGTAAGGTGACAGTTCTACAACGAGCACCAATGTTAGGTGGGTTTTACACTGACCACCAATATAAAGGGGAATTTACACTGACCACCAGTGTAAGGGCAAATCTGCACTTACCACCAATGTAAAGGGAAATGTACACTGATCACCAATGTAATGGAGAATTTACACTGACAACCAATGTAATGGGGGATTTTACATCAATAACCAATAAAGGGGAATTTCTACATTCACCACCATTTGAAGGGGCTTCTACGTGGACCACCAATGTGAGGGAGGATTCAAAACTGACCACAAATACAAGTTTGGATTTTTTTACTGAATACCAATATAAAGAGGAGTTTCTACACTGGCCATCAATGTAATGGGCATTTACAATAACTACTAATGTGATGGGAATTTACACTGACCACCAATTTAAACAGGAGCATTCACAGTAACCACCAATGTAAGGATGTATTTACACTGACCACCAATGTAAGGGGCAAATTGCTTACCTTTGCAGAACAGGCTGATGTTAGACTTAATGACCACAGTTGTAGGCAGGACTTTCAGGCATGCCCCTTTACATCCCCAGTGGGCAGCATTCAGCAGAAATGATGGTGGAAATTACCTCAGGGGGGCATGATATACTGGGTGGCACAGTGGCGTAGTGGGTAGCACTCTCGCCTTGTAATAAAAAGGTTCGCTGGTTCGAATCCCAACCACGACACTACCTGCCTGGAGTTTGCATGTTCTCCCTGTGCCTGTGTGGGTTTTCTCCGGGTACTCTGGTTTCCTCCCACACTCCAAAGACATGCTTGTAGGTTAATTGGCTTCTGTCTAAATTGGCCCTAGTATATGAATGTGAGTTAAGGACCTTAGATTGTAAGCTCCTTGAGGGTAGGGACTGATGTGAATGTACAATGTATATGTAAAGCGCTGCGCAAATTGACGGTGCTATATAAACACCTTAGATAATAATAATATACATATAAATGCTGCCTCTATTTACATATCTATGCCGCCGGTCTGCAGCTATTTACATATCAATGCAAGTTATTTACATGTAAACACAGGTTCTTGAGGTGAGTCATCTGTACACGGCAATAGGGCAGAGCTGGGCAGCATTAGTAACAGAATTTCACACTGAGATATTGGGACACAGCATGGGACTAAAACTTTAAGGGACAAGGAAAATTAAACTAGGATAGTTGGCAAGTATGAGGCAGCTGCTTTGGGCCCTACAACAATTAAGGGGCCAGGGTAGCTGCCCCTTTTGCCCTGCCTTAAAGACGGTCCTGGTCAGGCTCCTTTGATTCACTGATTGCAAGCTATAGATACACTATATTACCATTGGGACGCCTGTCTTTACACACACATGAACTTTAATGGTATCCCAGTTTTAGTCCGTAGAGTTCGATATTGAGTTGGCCCACCCTGTGGAGCTATAATAGCTTTCAAGGTTCAAAGCTAACAAGGTTTAGGAGTGTGTCTATGGGAATGTTTGACCATTCTTCCAGAAGTGCATTTGTGAAGTCAGGCACTGATGTTTGGCGGGAAGGCCTGGCTCGCAGTCTCCGCTCGAATTCATCCCAAAGGTGTTCTATCGGTTTGAGGTCAGGACAGTGCAGACCAGTCAAGTTCCTCCACTCAAAGTCGCTCATCCATGTCTTTATGGACCTTGCTTTGTGCACTGGTCCAAATCATTTGGTGGAGGGGGGATTATGGTGTGGGGTGGTTTTTCAGGGGTAGGGCTTGACCCCTTAGTTTCAGTGATGGGAACTCCTTTTTTATTCTTTTTTATTTCTGTTTATTAAGAGTTTTCTTGGAAAGTAAGAAACACAAAAAACATAGGCGGTCACGCAGTACAAAACCGCCAAAACAATTAGGCCGCGCAGGGCAAGCAGTTAATACAAACCTAAACCTATGTCCTACATTAACCACTTCAGCCCCGGAAGGATTTACCCCCTTCCTGACCAGAGCACTTTTTACAATTTGGCACTGCGTCGCTTTAACTGCTAATTGCGCGGTCATGCAATGCTGTACCCAAACGAAATTTGCGTCCTTTTCTTTCCACAAATAGAGCTTTCTTTTGATGGTATTTGATCACCTCTGCCGTTTTTATTTTTTGCGCTATACACGGAAAAAGACCGAAAATTTTGAAAAAAAATGATATTTTCTAATTTTTGTTCTAAAAAAAATCCAATAAACTCAATTTTAGTCATACATTTAGGCCAAAATGTATTCGGCCACATGTCTTTGGTAAAAAAAATGTCAATAAGTGTATATTTATTGGTTTGCGCAAAAGTTATAGTGCCTACAAACTAGGGTACATTTTCTGGAATTTACACAGCCTTTAATTTATGACTGCCTATGTCGTTTCTTGAGGTGCTAAAATGGCAGGGCAGTACAAAACCCCCACAAATGACCCCATTTTGGAAAGTAGACACCCCAAGGAAATTGCTGAGAGGCATGTTGAGCCCATTGAATATTCATTTTTTTTGTCCCAAGTGATTGAATAATGACTAAAAAAAAAAAAAATTACAAAAAGTTGTCACTAAATGATATATTGCTCACACAGGCCATGGGCATATGTGGAATTGCACCCCAAAATACATTTAGCTGCTTCTCCTGAGTACGGGGATACCACATGTGTGGGACTTTTTGGGAGCCTAGCCGCGTACGGGGCCGCGAAAACCAATCACTGCCTTCTGGATTTCTAAGGGCGTACATTTTTGATTTTACTCCTCACTACCTATCACAGTTTTGAAGGCCATAAAATGCCCAGATGGCATAAAACTCCCCCAAATGACCCCATTTTGGAAAGTAGACACCCCAAGCTATTTGCTGAGAGGCATGGTGAGTATTTTGCAGCTCTCATTTGTTTTTGAAAATAAAGAAAGACGAGAAAAAAAATTTTTTTTTTTCTTTTTTCCATTTTCAAAACTTTGTGACAAAAAGTGAGGTCTGCAAAATACTCACCGTACCTCTCAGCAAATAGCTTGGGGTGTTTACTTTCCAAAATGGGGTCATTTGGGGGGGGGGGGTTTTGCCACCTGGGCATTCCATGGCCTCCGAAACTGTGATAGGCAGTGAAGAGTGAAATCAAAAATTTACGGCCTTAGAAAGCCTGAAGGCGGTGCTTGGTTTTCGGGGTCCCGTACGCGGCTAGGCTCCCAAAAAGTCTCACACATGTGGTATCCCCGTACTCAGGAGAAGCAACAGAATGTATTTTGGGGTGTAATTTCACATATTCCCATGGCATGTTTGAGCAATATATCATTTAGTGACAACTTTGCGCAAAAAAAAATAGAAAAAAAAAAAAATTGTTTCTTTCCCGCAACTTGTGTCACAATATAAAATATTCCATGGACTCGACATGCCTCTCAGCAAATAGCTTGGGGTGTCTACTTTCCAAAATGGGGTCATTTGGAGGGGTTTTGAACTGTCCTGGCATTTTATGCACAACATTTAGAAGCTTATGTCACACATCACCTACTCTTCTAACCACTTGAAGACAAAGCCCTTTCTGACACTTTTTGATTACATAAAAAAATAATTTTTTTATAATTTTACAAACATTATATATTTTTTTAAAGCAAATGCCCTACAGATTAAAATGGTGGGTGTTTCATTTTTTTTTTTTCACACAGTATTTGCGCAGCGATTTTTCAAACGCATTTTTTGGGGAAAAACACACTTTTTTAAATTTTAATGCACTAAAACAAAACACACTATATTGCCCAAATGTTTGATGAAATAAAAAAGATGATCTTAGGCCGAGTACATGGATACCAAACATGACATGCTTTAAAATTGCGCACAAACGTGCAGTGGCGACAAACTAAATACATTTTTAAAAGCCTTTAAAAGCCTTTACAGGTTACCACTTTAGATTTACAGAGGAGGTCTACTGCTAAAATTACTGCCCTCGATCTGACGTTCGCGGTGATACCTCACATGCATGGTGCAATTGCTGTTTACATTTGACGCCAGACCGACGCTTGCGTTCGCCTTAGCGCGAGAGCAGGGGGGACAGGGGTGCTTTTTTTTTTTTTTCTTTATTATTCTTATTTTTTTTTATCTTATTTTTAAACTGTTCCTTTCATTTTTTTTTTAATCATTTTTATTGTTATCTCAGGGAATGTAAATATCCCCTATCATAGCAATAGGTAGTGACAGGTACTCTTTTTTGAAAAAATTGGGGTCTATTAGACCCTAGATTTCTCCTCTGCCCTCAAAGCATCAGACCACACCAAGATCGGTGTGATAAAATGCTTTCCCAATTTCCCAATGGCGCTGTTTACATCCGGCGAAATCTAAGTCATAAAATGCTCGTAGCTTCCGGTTTCTTAGGCCATAGAGATGTTTGGAGCCACTCTGGTCTCTGATCAGCTCTATGGTCAGCTGGCTGAATCACCGGCTGCATTTTCAGGTTCCCTGTTGAGACAGGAGAGCCAGAGAAAAACACGGAAGACGTTGGGGGGGGGGGCATTCCCTCCCACGGCTTGTAAAAGCAGTCTAGAGGCTAATTAGCCGCTAGGATTGCTTTTACATGAAAGCCGACCGCTGGCTGAAAAGAATGATACCAAGATGATACCTAAACCTGCAGGCATCATTCTGGTATAACCACTCAAAGTCGTGAATGGCGTACCTGAAGACAAAAAAATGGTTAACAATAAAGCACAGTAAACGGTAAAGTATAAAAAATTGCATACCTGAAAAGCAAACATGATAAAACATAACAACAATAAAACATTGCAGAATAGAATACAGTAAAAAAGAGCAGAACAATAGAGAGAATAGAGAGAGAGAGAACAATAAAACGACAACTATTTTTTTTTATTTTATATTTTTGTATGTGTTTTTTTTTTTACACTTTTTTTTGTAACTAACTTTTATAACTGTAACCGGTTCCAGGTTCGGGTCTCTCAAAATGCGATGGCATCTTGGGAGACCCTGTGAAAGTGTGCCTAGTCTGTGGAATGCTGTACCCTACGCTAATACTCAACTAGTGAATGGTAGCGTTCAAAACATTCACCAATGCAAAGACCAGGATTGTCAGGACAGGAGGGACAATAATAGCGGGTGTCACGCCTATATTCGCGCTTGCTGCAGACACAACATCTTTTTTGGGGGGGTTCGTTGGGTAGGGGTACTCGGGAGGACATAAAGAAAATGCCTCTCATGCAGCCGACTGCATTTGGTTGGGGATGTGAATGGGGGAAGTACGGGCGCTGCAGAAGCGGTGGGTTCCCAATTAGGATTGGCGAATGCAGCAGGAAGGGCACTATGGGCACGACGGGCCTGTGTTTGTCTTTTTGGTGGCAGCGGGACACTACTTGTGCTTGCCACCTCACCAGCTTGAACTGCACTTATGGGACTCGCCACGTCACCAAGTGTTACTGCAGTGCTGGTTTGACTACGACCGGGGTGTACTAGGCCGCTGGTGCTTGCCAGTTCACCAAAACGCTACCAAAAAAACTGTTAACGATCGCAGGATCAGGCCTGACTCTTTAGTTTAGTGTTTTGTAAGTGACAGTGATCGATTGATACTGCACTTGGGTGGGCTGGGCCGGGCGGAGGGGCAAAACGCAGGTGCTAGCAGGTATCTGGGCTGATCCCGCTAACACTGCGTTTTTGGGAACCCTAAACTGCTGGAGACGCTAGTATAGATCTGATCGGATCAGATATTGATCCGATCAGATACTATACCACTAAGGGAGGTGTACGGTGCGTGCGTGGGTGTTAGCGGTACTGGCGCTAACCTGACGCTGCCTGGGGCTGGTGCTTGCCAGTTCACCAAAACGCTACCAAGAAAACTGTTAGCGATCGCAGGGATCAGGCCTGACTCTGAACGCTTCAGTTATGCGTTTAGTGTTTTGTAAGTGACAGTGATCGATCGATACTGCACTTGGGTGGGCTGGGCGGAGGGGAAAAACGCAGGTGCTAGCAGGTATCTGGGCTGATCCCGCTAACACTGCGTTTTTGGGAACCCTAAACTGCTGGGGACGCTAGTATAGATCTGATTGGATCAGATATTGATCCGTACAGATACTATACCACTAAGGGAGGCGTATGATGCGTGCGTGGGTGTTAGCGGTACTGGCGCTAATCTGACGCTGCCTGGGGCGACGCATATCACCGCCGGGCGATCAGGGGGCTAAACCTTTATTCGGTAATAAACGGCGGGTGCCCTGACACTATAAAAAATAAACGAACTAACCAGCGTCACCCGTAACAGTTATATGGTGATCAGTGGTGAAAGGGTTAACTAGGGGGCAATCAAGGGGTTAAAACATTTATTAGGTAGTATATGGGGGTCCCTGTCGCTATAAAACACTGACGGCGAACCTAAATATTTACGTCCCTAACTAGCCTCACCAGCGACACTAATACAGCGATCAGAAAAATGATCACTTAGTGACACTGGTGACGGGGGGTGATCAAGGGGTTAAAACTTTATTAGGGGGGGTTAGTGGGGTACCCTAGACCTAAAGGGGGTAATACTAACTGTCCCAACACTGTAACTGTCACAAACTGACACTATGCAGTAATCAGGAAAAAAAAAAAAAAAAAAACCTGCTTGGTGTCAGTTTGTGACAGGGGGGGGTGATTGGGGGGGGATCGGGGGGTGATCGGGGGGGGGGGGATCGGGGTGTTTTGTATGCCTGGCATGTTCTACTGTGTTGTGTTGTGTTTGTGCACTTACATTCCAGTCTTCTCTCCTCGGCCCGGAACGGAAAATACCGAGCCGAGGAGAGATGACATCATTTCCTCTGCCTCTGTGTACAATACAGAGGCAGGGAAATGATCCCATTGTCTGGGAGCGATCGCGGGGGGGGGGGGGGCACGAATGGATGGCCTCCCCCTCACCACCGATCGCCGGGGAAGATTTGTCGACCGCCGCAGGCACCGGGGGGGGGGTCCGATCGGACCCCCCACCCGCGGGCAGGCAGGGACGTACAGGTAAGCCCTTTTGCCTGCCCGTGCCGCCCTGTCGACGTACATCTGTGTGCGGCGGTCGGCAACTGGTTAACAAAGACCAACTGTTGAGAAATTGTAACTAATAGACACAAAATTTTCTCCATTGATTAAATGCAGTTGTAGCAACTCACGGTGGTTTAAAGCGGGCTGTTACCTTCACTCTCGCCACCTCTGTTTCACCGGCACCGGGTGTAGGGTCCCGTTGAGTTTACCTCCAAACAATGTAGGCACCAAACACTTGAGTATCTTTTCCAATGCTTTAATGAACAGGTAATAAAGGAAGCAGCAGGAAAGAGGTAGAAGGAAAGTTGCAGGGAAGCTCAAATACCTTTTCGTAGTATTCTTTAGTACATTGTTAGGAACTGAACACTTGTAGTTGAATGCACTCCCCTTGTGGGATTCAATCTTTGCCCGCCTGGATAGGCCTCTCTCACTTGCCTAGCAGCCAGTACGCCGCACGAACAAAAGTCTCTGCCACAGACTTGTTTGAAACAAAACCCGTACGATCCTCTGCCACAGGATGTAATGATTCACCATGAATATCAGACACAGCACTTGAACCTTTAAGCCAACCCGGCAGTACTATGCAGTAAGATTACTTCAGGATAAAATCCTGCAGTTAGACTCGAGGCTGCCATCTTAGGCTCTTACGCGGCCCTGTCAAACCTAGTGTACAGGGGTCCCAAGGCACCCTACCCTCTGACGACCCCGATGAAAACTACCATTAGAGTGTGGAGGGAGGCCAGGGCAATATATGTTGAGCCAAATCGCATATCTCCTCACACTCCGCTTTGGGGTAATCCTACCCTATCCCATCTCTATGATATTCCAGATACCTCCCAGTGGGCCACACGGGGAATAACCGCTCTAAAACATGTTATAACCAATGGTAGGCTAACGTCCTTCAACGACCTTAAACGACAGTACTCTCTCCCACGAACCTTTGAGTTCAGATACTGGCAATTGAGACACGCGATGAGGGCGCAATTCCCGGATAAACTGACTCTGGAACCGGACTCAGTTGAGCGACTTTTGACCTCAAGTGCAATGGGGAAGCCCTTATCCACATTGTCCATGTACCTGACGGTAGCATATGACATTAAGCCCACCCGTACTTTTGACAAATGGAAGGAGGATATTCAAGCACTGGGGGAGGAGGAATGGGAGGATTGTGTCTCGACCTACATCCCAACTGTGATGGCAGCTAAGGACAGGTTCATGCAGTTGAAGTTTCTTCATAGGGCCTACTTCACTCCGCATAGGATGGCAAAAATTTATGGCCTCCGGAACGGAGGACCAAGAGGTGGTATTCCTAATGCATACCTGTCGGCCAGGAGGGCCAGCAGGTGGACGTAAAAAGACCCCTAAACATGGCGTCTGTCCCATAAATACCCTCTCCCAGAATGCAACTTGGAGGACCACCTCCACCGAGTTGTCTCCGGGACAGAGGAGCACTCATACGCTTCAACACGTTGCCTTTCCAACACCGGCCCATGGGGACAACGACACCCACCGGCGCAGTGTGGAACTACACGTAACTCAGCCAAGCTGGAACAGAGGCAAATCTAACTTCACCTAACAAGTAACCCACTAAATTTACCTATCAGTAGTAGATTAAAAAATCTACCAGCGCTACACAGTATATAGTCGTAATATATGCAGGCCTATTCCTACCATTGTTTGCAAGCTATAGATAATTACAATTTTAGTCAACTTGCTAATTTTATTGAATGCAAGCAGTAAACATGTAGCTACTAGATGCAACATTTTCTCCATTCATTGAATGCACTGTACAGACATGTAGCAAAGAGATGCAACTGTCTTCTTTCATTGAACTGTAAATACGGTATGTAGCTAATAGCTGCAAAAATTGCTCCATGTATTGAACACAGTGGGGGTTTTTTACGAAAGGCAAATCCACTTTGCACTACAAGTGCAAACTACAAGTGCAAAGTGCACTTGAAATTGCACTGAAAGTGCACTTATAAGTGCAGTCGCAGTAGATCCGAGGGGGACATGCAAGGAAAATAAAAAACAGCATTTTAGCTTACACCTGATTGGATGATAAAATCAGCAGAGCTTCCTCTCATTTCAGATCTACCCCTCAGATTTACAGCGGCTGCACTTCCAAGTGCACTTTCAGTGCAATTTCAAGTGCACTCTGCACTTGTAGTGCAAAGTGGATTTGCCTTTTGTAAATAACCCCCATTGTACAGACTTGTAGCTAATTTATCGAGGCTTCTTCCATTCATTGATTGCAAGCTATAGATATGTAACAAAGAGATGCAATTTGTTCCTTTTATAATTGAATACAAGCTGTAAAAATATACATAATAGATGTAACATTGACTCCATTCATTGAAAGCATTGCACAGACATGTACTGTAGCTAGATCTATTTATTGATTGAAAGTGATAGATATGTAGCACACAGATGAAGGTTTACTCCTTTTATTGAAGGAAAGCTACATACATGTAGCAACGAGATGCAACTTTCTTCTTTCATTGAATACAGGATGTAAATAATTGTGCTGGATGCACAATTTTGCTCCATTAATTGAATGCAGTGTAGAGACTTGTGGCAAAGAGATGAAAGCAAGCTGCTAATATGATAAAGCATCAACCACAAATGATACTAAATAAAACTAACTTACTAAATTATAATGTCTCATATAGTGCATAATCCATATAGTGAATCTTTAACCACTTCCCATCCAGGTCAATTCTGACATTTCTCTCCTTCATGTAAAATTCATAATTTTTTTGCTAGAAAATTACATAGAACCCCCAAACATTATATATGTTTTTGTTAGCAAAGACCCTAGAGAATACAATGGTGGTCGTTGCAACTTTTTATCTTGCACGGTATTTGCGCAGCAATTTTTCGAACACTTTTTTTTTTTTTAAACTGTTTCATGCTTTAAAAAAAAAAAAACAAAACATTAAAGTTAGCCCAATTTTTTTGCATAATGTGAAAGATGAAGTTACCTAACATGTCACGCTTTAAAGTTATACACACTCATGGAATGGCGCCAAACTTTGGTACCTAAAAATCCCCATAGGTGATGCTTTAAAAATTTTTACTGGTTACATGTTTTGAGTTACAGAGGAGGTCTAGGGCTAGAATTATTGCTCTTGCTCTAAGGTTCGCGGCAATACCCCACATGTGTGGTTTGAACACCGTTTTCATATGTGGGCGGGACTTACGTATGCGTTCGCTTCTGTGTGTGAGCACACGAGGACAGGGGCGCTTTAAAAAAAAAATTTTTTATTGTTAATTTTACTTTTCTTTTTTTAGTTTGACACTTTTAAAAATAAAATAAAAATTTTGATCACTTTTATTCCATTACAAGGAATGTAAACATCCCTTGTAATAGGAATATGGCATGATCGGTCCTCTTTAGAGTGAGATATGGGGTCAATAAGACCCCACATCTCACCTCTAGGCTTGGAAGCCTGGAATTAAAAAAAAAAGTAAACGATATCGGCTTCCCAGCCGAGGCAGCGCCATTTGTTTGAATGCAGAGGCTGGGCGTGATGTCATAACTTCGCGCCCAAACAATTGTAGAGACTCCAGCGACCATCTAGTCTCTATGATCACCATCCGGGCCGGCGGATCCTGTCTCTGACTCACTGATGAAAGCGGTGAGTCGGTAGAAGCACCAGAGGGCGGAGGGAGGGGGGGCATCATTCAGATATACCCGCTCAAAGTCCACAATGTCATATGACGTACCTTGGGCGGCGAAAAAAAAATGTCATTAATGTGCATGAATTAAATTTTAAAAAAACATTTGGAGAAAATTTGTTTTTTACTCACCTCTTAACGCTTGTTGCTAGGGGGTCCCTCATAATTTGCCTCCTTATTAACCTCGGCTCCTTACGCACTTCCCTCGGCGCCCCGGAAGGGAGATCAGCTCTGCCCCCTCCCTCTAGGCAATCATCTGGGACATGTCACAGATCCCAGATGATTGCGCGGCCAGTCACGGCGCGGCTCGCGCATGCGCAGTGGGTGCCCGGCTGTGAAGCCACAGCCGGGCGCCCACAGCTACAATGCCGATGCCACTGAGTGGAGGGGGAGACAAGCGGGGCTTCGATCCCCCGCATCACAGCAGCTGCAGTATTTATAGCTGCTGACTTTTAATTTTTTTTTTTTTTAAGCGGAACTCAGCGGAACTTACCTGTCCAGGGCACTGGCGATGTCGGCACCCGAAGCCGATCTGTCCCTCGGCTGTCGGGTGGTGCCACCGCCATACCCGGTAAGGGAATCAGGAAGTGAAGCCTTGCAGCTTCACTTCCTGGTTCCCTATTGCACATGCGCGACTCGCGTTGCGCTATCCCACTGGTCCATGCTGTGTTCTGGGACCCGTGTGTCTCCCAGAACACAGCTGGGGGGACGGGAAGTGGCGTAGATACCCACGGGTGGCTCAGGTATCTATGCCCGGAAGTGGGAGCAAAATACCTGTATTAGACAGGTATCTGCTCCCCCCCTGAAAGGTGCCAAATGTGACACCGGAGGGGGGGAGGAACCGGAATAGCGGAAGTTCCATTTTTGTGTGGAACTTCGTTTTAAAGAGAAAGTCCATTAATAACATCCTTCAAGGCTGCTTTCAGTTATCATTTATTATGTGCAATACTGTCCAAAAAGATGCTCCGTGCAAATTGTGCAAACCAAATTCTGTTGATCATAAAATGCTCTTCAGAAAGTGTTATGGTCTTCAGCAGTAAGCCACCACCACATATGAGAACTCACCAGACAGGATTGGCCCGCTGCTATAGTAGGTTAGTCAGCGCTTTCCCCCAAGGGGTTATTCATCCAAGGTAACATCGCTCCTTCCTCTCACCATGGTCAGGGATTTCATAAAATCACAGGCGATAAAGGACTCCAATAGTGTAAAAACAACTTTTTTATTTAAGCGACTGGCATATACACCTTTAAAAATCCATAAGCTATCATGCTCACATTTAACTGTGTATTCCGCCCTGCACCCGGGTTATGTAGCGTTTTTATCTTACACCACTAGTTTCACTATGACAAGTGCAAGCCCTGTTTGTAGCTCTGATCACTCGGGCCACATCCCGCTGTCTCCAGTGGACCAGCTTTCCTTCCTGTAACCCCACCTCTACATACGTTTTGTTGTGCTGATGTCTTCAAGAGGTGATACCATCCTAAAGACGTCAGTACAACGAAATGTACATCGAGCTGGAGTTACAGGAAGGAAAGCTTAAACGTTTTTTGTGGCGTGTTTGTGTTTTTTTGTGGTGCGTTTTTGGAGCGGCACCACTCATATGAATGGGTCTCCCTCCACTCCAAAAACGCTCCAAAGAAGCTCATGCACCAAATTTTGGTAGAGAGCCAGGAGCGTTTGTCGGTGCGATTTTTGCCACCATTTTTCGACAAACGCGGCAAAATCACACTGTTTTTGGGGTGCCATTAAGAAACAATGGCATTGCAAACGCGTCCTGTGTTTTGCAGCGATTCTGGAATCCGGGGCAGAATCATGATTCCAGTACGCACAGGTGTGAGTGGAGCCTTAAAAACACATAGGTACCTAACCTTACCTTACACACAGCAGCTGATATTCTTGGTCACTGAGTTAATATTTTTTGGTCACTGAGCGCAGGTATTTAATAGGCAGGGCTGGTTCTACCACTAGGCAAACTAGGCAGCCACCTGGGGCGCCCTTCTGCCTAGGGCGCCCAGCCACTGGGGTTCCTACTCTCTTCTCTCTGCAGCAAGCAACTAAGTCTCAGCATCAGCAGGCAGCCGCCGCTCCATTCTTACATAGTGTCAGAGGCGCAGTGGCGACTGTGTCTCTGTCCTGACTCCCGAATGAATGGAAGCAAGCAAACATTCATTGATGGGCACTGGTAGGCTGCATTTGATGGGCGCTGGTGAGGCTACATTTGATGGGCACTGGTGAGGCTGCATTGATGGGTGCTGGTGAAGCTACATTTGATGGGCGTTCGTGAGGCTGCATTGATGGGCACTGGTGAGGCTGCGTTTGTTGGGCACTGGTGAGGCTGCATTGATGGGCGCTGGTGAGGCTGCATTTGATGGGCTGCATTTGATGGGCTCTTCATTAAAAAGGTGGGGCTTACATGGGCAGAGAAAAGGGGGTGGAGCCGGGGGGGGGCGGCAAAATGAGGTTTTGCCTAGGGTGTCAAAAATCCTTGCACTCTGTTAATAAGTATTCAATATGAGCAAAGAGATGCAACTTTCTCCAGATCTGCAGCAATATAGGCAGGCTTGTTACTTTTATACATTTATAGAACTCAAAACACAGATAAGTATCAAAGAGATGCAACTTGCTCCTTTCATCAAATATAAGATATATTAGGGATGAGCCGAACACCCCCAGTTCGGTTCGCACCAGAACCTGCGAACGGACCGAAAATTTGCACGAACGTTAGAACCCCATTGAAGTCTATGGGACTCGAACGTTCAAAATCAAAAGTGCTCATTTTAAAGGCTAATTTGTATGGTATTGTCCTAAAAAGGGTTTGGGGACCCGGGTCCTACCCCAGGGGACATGTATCAATGCAAAAAAAACTTTTAAAAACTGCCCTTTTTTTGGGAGCAGTGATTTTAATGATGCTTAAAGTAAAAACAAAAGTGAAATATTCCTTTAAATATCGTACCTGGGGGGTGAATCAGTGAGACAAACGGCATGGGTACCCCCCCCCCCCAGTCCATTACCAGGCCCTTTGGGTCTTGTATGGATATTAAGGGGAACCCCGCACCCAAATTAAAAAAAGGAAAGGCGTGGGGCCCCAGGCCCTCTGAACCGTAGTATACAGGCGGTGCAAACAAGACAGGGACTGTAGGTTTGTTGTTAAGTAGAATCTGTTTGTAATTTTGAACTGGTACATTTTTAAAGTGTAGCTCCAGCCAAAAAATCTATTTTTAAGCTTTTTAAAAACATAGGGAAGGGTTATCACCCCTGTGAAATTTGTTTTGCTGTCTGTGCACCTCTTCAGAATATTTTACCTCACTTTCTGTCCCAATGACAAATGTTTTTTTGACAATTTGGGGTTTTTAGTGAAACAAGGATTGGTGATAAAGCATCAGTGGAGAGAAGTTTTTCCCATAATAACTCTTACAGGAGAGAATTTCCCTTCCTATCGGGTAGATTTCATCTCACTTCTTGTTGTCTCCTTACGTTTGCAAGTAGGAGTCGTTTGTAAGTTGGATGTTTGAAAGTAGGGGCCTGCCCTATATACTCTGCAGAAATTGGGGCCTTAGGTTTTGGTGTTGCCACAACACTGTAAGCCCTCACAGTTACTCTTGATGGGCGCAGGAACGGGCTCTGCTGTGAAATATTGGATCAAGAATTGTAATTACATGCCCCTGTTGAACAGGGTCAGAAAAATTGGGCCTTTGGTGGTGGTGGTTCTGGTGCCACAACACTGTAAGTCCTCACAGTTACTCTTGGTAGGCGCAGAAACTGGCCCTGCTGTGAAATATTAGATCAAGAATTGTAATTACATGCACCTGTTGAACAGGGGCAGAAAAATTGGGCCTTTGGTGGTGGTGGTGGTGGTGTTGCCACAACACTGTAAGTCCTCACAGTTACTCTTGGTGGGAGCTGGAACGGGCCCTGCTGTGAAATATTAGATCAAGAATTGTATTTACATGTCCCTGTTGAACAGGGGCAGAAAAATTGGGCCTTAGGCACTGGTGCAACAACACTGCAACCCCTCACAGATACTCTAGTTGGAGCGCAGGAATGAGCCCTCCTGCAAAATATTGCATCAAAAATTGTAATTACATGCCCCTGTTAAACTGGGGCTGAAAAATTGGGCCTTGGGCACTGGTGCTGGTGCCACAACACTGCAACTCCTCACAGATACTCTAGTTGGAGCACAGGAACGAGCCCTGCTGCAAAGTATTGCATCAAAAATTGTAATTACATGCCCCCGTTAAACAGGGGCTGAGAAATTGGGCCTTAGGCACTGGGATCTGACATTTTAAAAAAAATTATTCGGTTACATCAACATCAGGTGCTTGGTAGCTGGTGGTGATCCAAGACTGATTCATTTTTATGAAGGTCAGTCGATCGAATGAGTCGGTGGACAGGCGCACCCTGTGATCAGTTACAAAACCTCCAGCAGCACTGAATGTGCGTTCCCAAAGAACGCTGGATGCAGGACAGGCCAGTAGCTCAATTGCATACTGTGCAAGCTCTGGCCAGTGATCCATCCTCAAGACCCAGTAACCCAGAGGATTTTTGGTGGGAAAGGTGTCCAAGTCAGATCTTGCCCCTAGGTATTCCTGCACCATGTAAAACAGGCGCTGGCGATGGTTGCTGGAACTGATCATACCTTGGGGCTGCGGATTAAAAAATTGTCTGAATGCATCGGTCAGACGGCCACCTTCTCCAACGCTTCTTCTTTGACTGACCGAAGCCTCAGCAACACGTTGTACAGGAACAGGAGTTTGTAACCTCCCAGTCTCTGGGAACGCGTTGCACAGACCTTTCTGCAAGGCCTCCCGAAGATGTTTCATCCTCTGCTCCCTCTGCAATGGCAAGATAAGGTCTGCAACCTTACCCTTATAACGTGGATCAAGGAGGGTTGCCAGCCAGTATTGATCCCTCTCCTTGATACCACGAATACGAGGATCCTTCCGCAGGCTTTGCAGGATCAGGGAGGCCATGCAGCGTAGGTTTGCTGAGGCATTCGGTCCGGAGTCCTCTGGGTCACTAAGGACGACATGATCCGCAGCCACCTCCTCCAAGCCACATACAAGTCCATGGGTTTCTTGGGACTGTAAATGATCCCTTAAAGACTCCTGCTGATGCTGAGTGCCAGGCTCCACCTCCATGCTGACACAATCCTCCTCTTCCTCCTCCTCCTCTTCCTGTGTGATCGGCGGGCACGCAGGAACACTGTCTAGATAAAGGGGGCCTTGAGAGCTAAGGAAGTCCTTCTCTTCCTGCCTCTGTTCTGCCTCAAGTGCCCTGTCCATTATTCCACGCAGGGGGGGACAGTTTCACTGATGCATGCACTGTCACTGCTCATCATCCTCGTGGCCTCCTCAAATGGTGACAAGACAGTGCATGCATCCCTGATCATGGCCCACTGGCATGGGGAAAAAAAACCAAGCTCCCCTGACCCTGTCCTGGTGCCATAGTCGCACAGGTACTCATTGATGACCCTCTGCTGCATGTGCAGCCACTGCAGCATGTCAACGTTGAATTCCACCTGGTGGGCATGTCACAGATTAGGCGGTTCCTGGGCAGGTTAAATTCCTTTTGGAGGTCAGCCACCCGAGCACTGGCATTATTTGACCTGCGGAAATGCACACAGACTTTCCTGGCCTGCCTCAGGACATCCTGTAAGCCTGGGTACCTGCCCAAGAACCGCTGCACCACCAAGTTAAGGACGTGAGCCAAACAGGGCACATGGGTCAGTTGTCCCTGTCGGAGGGCGGAGAGGAGGTTGGTGCCATTGTCGCAAACCACCATACCTGCCTTAAGCTGGCGTTGCATCAACCACCTCTGAACCTGCCCCTGCAGAGCTGACAGAATCTCTGCCCCAGTGTGGCTTCTGTCCCCCAAGCACGACAGCTCAAGCACCGCATGGCATCTTTTGGCCTGCGTGCTTGCATAGCCCCTTGAACGCCTACGGAGCACCGCTGGTTCCGAAGTCAAATCAGCACAGGAAGAGGCCATGGAGGAAGAAGAAGAGGAGGGGGCGGAGGAGAGAGGTGTGGCAGAATTACCACTAATAGTATTTTGGTGGCGTGGTGGCAGAACAACCTCCAACACTACTGCACCCTGTCCTGCATCCTTCCCAGCTGCCAGAAGAGTCACCCAGTGCACGGTGAAAGATAGGTAACGTCAGGCCCAGATTAAGAGCATCATGGGCCTGGTGCTAAGGATGTTGGTGGGCCTTTTTATGAAAATAAATATAATGAAAACGCAAACAATTTTTTGTGAAATTTAAATTAAAGAGAGAGAGGGGGTGAGAGAGAGAGAGAGAGAGAGAGAGAGAGAGAGAGAGAGAGAAAGAAAAAGGGGAATAGAGAGAGGGTGAAAGAGAGAGAGGGTGGTAGGGGGTGAAGGGGGTGAGAGAGAGAACAGGGTGAAAGAGAGGGGATGAGAGAGAGAGAGGGGGGTGGGAGTGAGGGGGTGAGTCTGTGGGGCGCACAGCATAGTACATTACACGGGAGGGGGGGGTATAGCACAGTACATCACATGGTTGGCACAACACATTACATGGTGGATACAGCACATTTAATGGCGGGCACAGCACATTACGCGGTTGGCACTGCCCAATACAGCACATTACAAGGTAGGCACAGTACATTATATGGTGGGCACAGCACATAACATGGTTGGTACTGCACAACACAACACATTTCATGGTGGGCACAGCTCATGCACACAGTGGGCACAGGACCTTATATGGTGGGCACAGCACATGACATGGCAGGCACAGCTGAGCACATTACATGGTGGGCACTGGACATTACAAGTGGGCACTGCACAGAACATTATATGGTGGGCACAACACATTATAGCATGGTGGGCACTGCACAGCACATGACAAGGTGCGCACTGCATGACACAGCACAGCACATTACATTGTGAGCACAGCACATTAAATGGTGGACACCATACATGACATGATGAGCCCTGCATACAACATTCCATTGTGGGTACTGCACGGCACATGCCATGGTGGACAAGGTACAGCACATTACATGGTGAGTACAGCATATTACATGGTAGGCACTGCATGGTGCAGCACATGACATGGTGGGCACAACACAGCACATGACATGATGGGCACTGCACAGCAATTTACATGATGGGCACTGCACATGACATGGTGGGCACTGCATGACACAGCACATTACATGGTGGGTACAGCGCTTTACATGGTGGGCACTGCATGGCACAGCACATGACGTGGTGGGCACAGCGCATTACATGGTGGGCACTGAATGGCACATAACATTACATGGTGGGCACAACACATTACATGGTGGGCACTGCATGGCATAGCACGTTTCATGGTGGGAAATGCAACTGCACATTACATGTTAGGAACTGCACATGACATGGTGGGCACTGTTGAACAGCACAGCACATTACACAGTGGGCACAACACACTACATGCTGGGCACAGCACATGGCAGGGTGGGCACAGCATAGCACATGACATGGTGGGAAGTGCACATGACATGGTGGGCGCTGCACATTACACGGTGGGCACTGCACATTACATGGTGGGATCACTGTATGACACAGCACATGACATGGTGGACACTGCAAATTACATAGCGGGCATTGCAAGGCACAGCCATGACATGGTGGGCATTGCACATGACATGGTTGGCACTGGATGGCACATCACATGACATGGTGGGCACTGCACATTACATGGTGGGCAATGCAAGGCACAGCACATTACATGGTGGGCACTGCACATTACATGGTGGGCACTGCAAGGCACAGCATGACATAGTGGGCACTGCACATCACATGAAGGGCAATGCAATGCACAGCACATGACATGACATGGTCAGCACAGCGCATTACATGGTGGGCACTGCAAAGTACAGCAAATGACATACTGGACACAGTACATTACATGGGGGGCACTGCAAGGCACATGACATGACATGGTGGGCACAGCGCATTATATGGTGGGCACTGAATGGCACATAACATTACATGGTGGGCACAACACATTACATGGTGGGCACTGCATGGCATAGCACGTTTCATGGTGGGAAATGCAACTGCACATTACATGTTAGGAACTGCACATGACATGGTGGGCACTGCAAGGCACAGCATGACATAGTGGGCACTGCACATCACATGAAGGGCAATGCAATGCACAGCAAATGACATTGTTCAGCACAGCGCATTACATGGTGGGCACTGCAACGTATAGCAAATGACATACTGGACACAGCACATTACATGGGGGGCACTGCAAGGCACATGACATGGTGGGCACAGCACATTACATGGGGGGCACTGCAAGGCACATGACATGACATGGTGGGCACAGCACATTACATGGGGGCACTGCAAGGCACATGACATGGTGGGCACAGCACATTACATGGGGGGGCACTGCAAGGCACATGACATGACATTGTGGGCACAGCACATTACATGGGGGCACTGAAAGGCACATGACATGACATGGTGGGCACAGCACATTACATGGGGGCACTGCAAGGCACATGACATGGTGGGCACAGCACATTACAAGGGGGGGCACTGCAAGGCACATGACATGGTGGGCACAGAACATTACATGGGGACACTGCAAGGCACATGACATGACATGGTGGGCACAGCACATTACATGGGGACACTGCAAGGCACATGACATGACATGGTGGGCACAGCACATTACATGGGGGGCACTACAATGCACATGACATGGTGGGCACAGAACTTTACATAGTGGGCACTGCAATGCACATGACAGGACATGGTGGGCACAGAACATTACATGGGGACACTGCAAGGCACATGACATGACATGGTGGGCACAGCACATTACATGGGGACACTGCAAGGCACATGACATGACATGGTGGGCACAGCACATTACATGGGGGGCACTGCAATGCACATGACATGGTGGGCACAGAACTTTACATAGTGGGCACTGCAATGCACATGACAGGACATGGTGGGCACAGAACATTACATGGGGGGCACTGCAAGGCACATGACATGACATGGTGGGCACAGCACATTACATGGGGCACTGCAAGGCACATGACATGGTGGGCACAGCACTTTACATAGTGGGCACTGCAATGCACATGACATGGTGGGCACAGCACATTACATAGGGGCACTGCAATGCACATGACAGGACATGGTGGGCACAGCACATTACATGGGGGGCACTGCAAGGCACATGACATGACATGGTGGGCACAGAACATTACATGGGGGGCACTGCAAGGCACATGACATGACATGGTGGGCACAGCACATTACATGGGGGGCACTGCAAGGCACATGACATGGTGGGCACTGGGCACAAGAGAGCACATTACATGGGGGGAAGCAGCAGTCTGTCCCCTAGCACAATAATTACACAACATCCCCCTAACAAATGTACTGACCTTATCATAACAGCATGGGAGATGTCCTTCCTCCCGGGCTCCTGCTGGTTAGGACATCAGCGCCCCTCCCCCAGACACAGAGGATCTGTGTGAGTGGAACAGATCCTGTGATAGGCATCGGCAGAGACAGGACTTGGCTGCATTGACTTGTCTCCTCCATGTGTGCACAGAGGGCTCCTCTTCCTTCAGGAAGGCACACAGGAATTGACAAGCCACTGGCATGGGCCTATATTGAGGGAGGGGCCTGGAGCTGCAGCTCCACCAGCCCCTATGTTAATCCGGTCCTGGGTAACGTCCCTGTCCATGCCTGCTGGACCATGAGTCAGCGGTAATATGCACCTTACCGCTGACCGCCCTGTCCAGCGAGGCCAAGACATTGCCTTCCACATGCCGGTAGAGAGCCGGAATCGCCTTCCCTGAGAAAAAGTGGCGTTTGGGACAGAGTCTACCAACTGAAAAGGCAGCAGTTGAAGTGCTAGCAATTTAGCCAAGCTAGCATTCAACCGCTGGGCATGTGGATGGCTGGGAGCGAACTTCTTTCAGCGGTGCAGCAGCTGGGGCAGGGAAATTTGCCTGGTACAATCTGATGTCGGAGTACCGATAGCAGATTGCCCCCAAGTACTTGGCTGTGACACACCTAATTCTACACCTTCATTCCTCTCAGTGCAGGTCTCAGTGAGGACTGAAGGTATAGTGGGGTTGGAGATCCCAGCTGATGAGGAGCAAGGAGAGGTCCTCTTTGTTCTTTGGTGTGGGTCTTTTAGGTACGCTTGCCAATGAACTGCATGGCAGGTCAACATATGTCTGGTCAAGCATGTGGTGCCCAAGCGGGAGATGTTTTGGCCACGAGAGATACGCTTGAGACATATGCTGCAAATAGCAGGGATGGGATCTGATGCACTCGTCTCAAAAAAGGCCCACACCAAAGAACTTTTGGAATAACGCGTAGAGACAGCAGCGCCCTGCACATGCGGAGTTCTGCGGTGTGATGCAGTCGGTGTGCTGCCCTTAAGCTGGCCCCTGGAGGGCATCCTGCCTCGTTGGTGATGTGCCTCTTCCTCCTCCTCCTCCTTCTCTCTCCTATCAAGCACCCACGTGGAGTCAGTGACCTCATCATCCCGTCCCTCCTCATCACTGGAGCAAAGCTGGCAGTATTCTGCAGCTGGGGGAACATGACTGCCAGATTGCTGTCCTTCTTGGGCACCCCCTCTCTCTGGGCTCACGTTACTGCCTTCCTCTATCTGGGTACCATCATCGGAGCCTTCAAAACACTGGGCATCCTACTAGAGCATGTACCCAACACTGTGGTCAAACAGTTCGGGGGACTCCTCAGGAGGACATGGTAGGGCTAGGGAAGGAGTGACTGATGCCATTGAGCCGAGGGAAGAGGCCACGTTGGCAGCTGCTTTGCCAGACAAAGTACCCTGAGCCTGGGTGAGAGAGGATGAGGAGGATGAGGATGGCTTGGTCATCCACTCTACCAAGTCTTCCGCATGTTGCGGCTCAACACCGTCAGCTGCCGAAAAAAAGGACAAGCGTGTCCCACGGCCACGTGCTGATGAGGATGCACCGTCTCCACGACAAGCACTGTTGCCTCTAGACACAGAGCCTGCTTGCCCTCTTTTATTGGCTTGTGACTGTCTGCCTCTCCTTGTTGGCCTTCCAGACATACTAATGGCCTGCAGTGAGATGTAGCTGCACAAAGCTGGGATGTATATATTAGTATTAGTATATATATATTTTTCTCTTAAATAATCTTTATTAACAATTCTTAATTTACATACACCATATTAAAACATCTACAGGTTCAAGTGGGCATGCTCCACTATTGAGGAGGTCGTAGGTCCCCCCTACGTTCCTCCCCACAACCATTACAACTACATAACCCGTCCACAAGCTAAGCTGCATACGGTATATTAAAATGACATGTGGATATTTTCACCCCATCCCACCCTGCCCTCCCTTACTCTCCACCCCCCCTAAGCCAGATCCTTCCTTTATTCTTGACACCCTACACTTGTTAACCACGGGTTCCACATCTTTTCAAACTTCTTAAGATTCCCTCTTCTAATATATAGGGCTCTCTCCTTCCATATTACATCATTTACTGTTTTAGCCCACTCATCCACTGCAGGGGGTAAAGCTGTTTGCCATCTTTGCATAATAAGCTTCCGGGCCTGATAGAGGCATCTCAAAATGGCTGTTTTAGCCGCTATCTCCTCCCGTCTCCATGCCCTGTATCCAAGGATACAGAATCTAACGTCTGTCTCCAGGGAGATCTCCCACCTGCCCTCGATAGAGCCCACAACCCCTAGCCAGTAGCGTACTAATTTGGGGCACCTCCATACCATGTGTATCAGGTCACCCTCCTCCCCACACCTGGGACACGTGGCATCAGGCCTTACACCAAAGCGAAATAGTTTTTTGGGGGTGTAGTATGCTCTATGTAGCAACATTAAGTGGGAGAGTCTCTGTGCAGGTGCCACTGAGACCTCCTGTCCTGCCTCCAATATTTCCCTCCATTGTGTATCCGTCACCTTCCCCACATCCTTCTCCCACCCCTCCCTGCAGCCGAGGTGCTCTGATCTAACAATTGCTACCTTGCACAGTTGCGCATATATTCCAGAGATAAAACCCTTCATCTTCCCGGGTTTAATCACCCTCTGCAGTAGTGCAGCATCTGTCCAAGCTGGGGGACTTACCCTAAACTGTACCTCCAATGCCGCTCTCATTTGCAAATACCTAAAGAATGTTTGTCTTGGAATACTATATTCCTTTTGGAGGTCCTCAAAAGTTTTCAATACTCTCCCTCTATACAGCTGGGATAGTCTATTTATACCCCACCTCGCCCATTCCTTAAATTCCCCCATAACCACTATCTCCTGTAAGTTCCTGTTATGCCAGAGGGGAGCATATTCTGTAAACCCAACATATCCCATTAATAACTTTGTTGCCTTCCAAACTTTTGTCACCAACTTAGTTGTGGGGCCTCTACCAGGTAACGAGTCTGCCTCCAATGCTTCCACTATAGTTTTATGGGGTGCCTCCAGAGTTAACAAACCACTACCCGTATTTTCACCCCCTATATGCTGCAACTGTGCTGCCAGAAAATAGCACCTCGGATGCGGGAGGGCTATCCCACCCTCTCCAACTGGTAACTGTAGGTTCTGAAGGCTAATCCTGGCCTTCCCCCTCCTCCACAGCAACTCCCTAAAAAGTGAGTCTATCTTCTGGAACCACTTTTTGTTCACCCACATCGGTGAGTTGTGTAACATATACAGCAGTTGAGGCAACCAAACCATCTTGATCAGGTTGCCCCTTCCTGCTACAGATAGGGGCAGCCGGCTCCAAATATCTATTTTGCACCTAAATTTACCCAGCAGTGGCTCTAGGTTGTCTACAATAAACTGGTTGGGATCTTTTGACATATTTATGCCCAGATAGCGGATCGTTGAGACTACTTTTAGATGTGGAATTTCTGACAAGACCGGACCACTAAGGTTATCTAATGGCAGTAGTGCAGACTTCCTCCAATTCACCACCAGTCCTGACACAATGCCAAACCTCTCCATTATGTCCATTACCTGCCTAAGAGAGCCTTCCGTATCTCCAAGAAACAGTAGGACATCGTCGGCATACAGGGCAATCCTCTCCTCTCCTATTTTTCTTGCAAAACCTACAATCATTGGGCTAGACCTAATATGAATTGCTAATGGCTCCATAGCGAGGGCGAACAACAGGGGGGACAGGGGACATCCCTGTCTCGTCCCCCTCTCCAGGCATATTTTCCCTGAGAATTCCTTATTAACCCTGACCTTTGCACTTGGGCCCCCATACAGTATTTTTAACCACCTTCTAAAGACAGGACCCAAGCCAAACTCCTCCAGCACTCGCCAGAGATAGGGCCATTCCAAGCTGTCAAAGGCCTTGGTTATATCCAGAGATACCACTGCTCTTGATCCCATGTTCTCCGTCGGGGACTGAAAATTCATATATGCCCTCCTGATGTTCATACTCGTGGTCCTATGGGAAATAAATCCCGTTTGATCCACGTGAATAAGTTTATGCACAATTTTATTAAGTCTAGCAGCCAATACCCTTGCCAGGATTTTGGCGTCTGTACACAACAGAGAGATAGGCCTGTATGCCGACGGTTCCAGTGGGTCACCCCCTTCTTTATGAAGCAGGATAATGTTTGTTTCGGTCATGGAGACAGGCAAACACCCTCCCTGCAGAGCCCAATTCAATGTTTTCAGCAACTCGGGTAGAAGAATCTTCCCGTAGCGCTTATAGGTCTCCACCGGGAGACCATCCGGCCCTGGAGATTTTTGATTTGCCATTCCATTTACAGCTTGTTGTAGTTCAGCTAGAGTAATTGGCGCGTCCATGCCCTCCCTATCCACTTCAGAAACTTTGGGGACCTGTATATCCTTAAAAAAATTTTCCATATCCTCCTCCCCCACGAGCCCATGTGACCTATATAGATTTGCGTAATACCTCTCAAATGTGTCTGTGATTTCTGAGCTCTGAGAGGATATCTCGCCATTTGGAGTCCTGATTGCCGGGATCGCCGAGGAGGAGGAGTTGGTTTTTACCAAATAGGCCAACATACGTCCCACACTTTCTCCCTCCCCAAAAGTCCGTTGTTTCTGGAAGAGTTGCTTATTTTCACCCCTCTTCAGGACTGCTGTTCTATAGGCCTCCTGTTTCTCCTCCCACAGTTTCTGCCTCTCTGGTGTAGGGCTATCTATAAATTGCTTCTCTGCCATCTCCAGTTCCCTCCTAATTCCCTCCTCCCACTCCCTTGCCCTCCTCTTGACTCCTGCCACCCCCTGGATCAAAATACCCCTAAGGAATGCCTTCAATGTGTCCCATTGTACACCTGCTGTCGTTGAGCCTTCATTAAATTTTAGAAACTCTTCTAGTTTTGTTATTATCCTCTCTGGCTCCCCTATTAATTCCAACCAATACGGACTTAGCTTCCAAAACCCTCTAGCCTCCCCAACCCCTATACTTACTGAGGCCACCATCAGGGAGTGATCCGAGACCCCTCTCGGATAGTATACTACATCCTTTATTATTGGCGCTGCCTCTGCATTCCCCAGGGTCATATCAATTCTGGAGAAGGTGGAGTGGGAGGAAGAGAAGCAGGAGTATTGCCTAGCTCCAGGATTCCGGACCCTCCACATATCCAACAGGCCTGCCTCCTCCAGAAAATGACCCAGCCGGCCCCCTGCTACACTGGTTACTTGGACTCTCGGTGGAAATCTGTCCAGCTCTCTGTTCAACACCTCATTGAAATCCCCTAGTACTATCACCGGGGTATCTGTTTTATCCAACATAAACTCCATTAAACTATATAGCACTTCCAATTTAAAAGGTGGGGGGATATAAATGTTAGCAATAACAAACATTCTGTTTTCAATAGAACAGTATAAGAAAACATAGCGACCCAAACTATCTATCCTGGTCTGCCTACAGGAGAACGTCACACTTCTTGTTACCAATATACTCACCCCCCTAGAGTAGGAGGAGTACACCGAATGGTATTGGGCCTGGAACCTTCTACTTGGAAGACATTTCATCGTGTCCTTTGTCAAGTGAGTCTCCTGTAGGCAGACCAAGCCCACCCCCCTTATCTCTAGCAGTGAAAAAATGGAGGCCCTCTTATTTGAATTCCCCATCCCCCCGTACATTCCAGGAGCCTATTTTGAGAATTTTAGACTGCATCAAACAGACAACAAGCAGGTATTGGCCCCAGAGAACCTACGACAGTGGGCACCTTCAGCTTGGTATATTGACTTGTACCAAAAAATAACACCTCCTTACCCATTATACAAAAAAAACAAAAAAAACAAAAAAACAAAAAAAACAAGAAAAACAAAACAAAGGTAAGTGGGCAGATAAGTAAAAAAAGAAAAAGTGTTCCCTTGATTACCCTCTGTGCATCGTTTCTATTATTTCCCTTTTTGGTAAACATTCTTAGTGTCCCCCTTTCCTTTTTCCCCGTGCTCCTCTTCGTAGTGTTTGTATTTACCACACATGTACTTAATCCTACATCCCCCCTCCCCCCCTTCCCCCTAACTACCCCCGCAGTTACTAAGTGCATTTTAATTCCAAAAATAGATTGCAACCCCCTTTCCTCTCCACCACCCACCCCCCCTCTCCCTCCCCCCCCCCAATCCCACCCAACCCTTCCCCCCTCCCTCCCCCACCTTACCAGGTTTGCCCCTGGGGCTTTATTCGTGACCACCTCATATACTCCCTTCACAGTATTCTTTCCTAACATTCCCTCCCCTCCCTCCACCGGAAATATCCACATGTGCCAAATACTAAGTGCAGTATCCTCCTCCTCCCCCATTCCTACTCTACCATACCCCCTCATTCTCCCTCTCTATACCAAGTTCAATTGTTTCCCACAGTCCAGGTTTTCTTGTCTTCTTATCGGGCGTCCTGACTCTCTGGGCTCCGTTCTTTGAGATTCAATCTTTGTTTGTTTTCTTCATACCAGCGTGTTGCCCCCGCCGGGGAATCGAAAACGAGGACCTCCCCAATTGCCTCAACCCGTAGCCTAGCTGGGTACAATAAGGCATACTTGACTTCAAATTTTTGAAGGGTGCGTTTGATCTCCACGAACCCTTCCCTGCGTCTCTGCAGCTCTGGCGAAAAGTCCGCGAAAAATGAAACCCTTGTTCCGTTATAAAGAATAAGTCCCTTCTCTCTGGCTCTGCGTAGTAGGGTTAACTTGTCACAGTGATTCAAAAATTTCATTAGTAAGGACCTGGGGCGCCCTCCTGGGAGTGGAGCCCTGAAGGGGACCCGGTGGGCTCTCTCAATCGCAAACTGTGCGGTAAAAGCATCTCTTCCAAATATTTCTATGAGCCATCCTTCCAAAAAAGCAATGGGACTGTGCCCCTCACATCTCTCTGGGAGACCTACTATTCTTATGTTATCCCTTCTCAGGCGATTTTCCATTTCATCCATTTTTTCATTAATTCTACCCAGTTGCTGCTTCATGGTTTTAACATCTTGCTGTAGGGGAAAAACATCATCCTCCACTTGGCTCACTCTTCCCTCTAGGCCCGTTATTCTATCTACTGCCTTTTGCAACTCCTGCTTTATTAATAACAGTTCATCTTTAACCTCTTTAATTTGGCAGCTTAACCCCTCCACTGATGCTTTACAGGAGTTAATCGCTTGCAATACTTCCCTCAGGGTAGGTTCTACCTCCATGGCAGGGACGGTAGTTGGCAATGATAACTGAACTTTTTCCCCTGCCCCTGTACCTTTATTGACATTCGGGTTTTTATGCCCTGCTCCAACTGCAGATGATGATGCCTGTCCTTGGCTTTTCCTGTCCCCAATAGTCTTAGGTTGTGGAAGTTGCCCGTTTTTGGTGGGGGTCTGTTCAGGGGTATGTGCAAACCTCTCCAACTTTGCTGCTGCTGCTGCCGCCTGGTTCCCCTTCTCCTTTGCTGACCGTAATGACTGGGGGCCCAGGTTCTCCATGTTAACTGGCTCCTCCCCTCTCCTTCTGGACATTGCCTTTATTACCTTTATTTCTTTTATGTACCCAGATAGTCAATACCACCAGGAGAAGCGGGCTAAGGAAAGGTGAAAGCCAGGGAACAGGAAAAGAGTTTAGCCAAGCTTTTACAAACAAGTACTGTCCCTTTAATGCAAGGGTCTAACCACAACCCTGCAATCAGCCGATATACTTATTCAACACTCTAAGTATTTTGTTGTGCTGGTCAGATGTATTACATATGCCTGCTCACTCCTCCGTCCCCCTGTTGTAATATAGGGTCACCACAAAACTGTCCTTTTATTCTTTATCCAAGCACAGTGAGCTATAGTAAGCTGACAGGGTTAAACCCTCTTTCCACGTCCCGCTCACCTGCTCCGGTCCCCACAGTCCCAGGACCCAGCGTCCAGCTCCTTACCAGCCTCCACAGCCTCCACAGAGTATCCCAGACAGACTGGCATAAGGTTCACCTCTGGTCTTCTGTTCCACCACCACCCGTCCGCCTCACCTCGCCGCTCCGTAGCGGCACACTGAAAGCCGCTCCACCGACTCCCAGGCGCGCAGGCGCAGTAGCTACCGCGGCTCCAGTGAAGGCGCCGCGATGCGGCTAGTGTGTTCTAGCAGCCGGCTTCTCCGTCTAAGGACACTTCCTCGCCTGCCCGCTCCGCATCGGTACGCCGAGATCCAGGCACTTGCAACAATAGCCGACCAGACGCTCCAGCCCTCCAACATCAACAGGTAACCGGCAAGGTGGAGAGGCTCTCAGCACACCACACGCTCTGCTCCACACTCCATCCACACCCACACCCTCATCCGGTCACGCCCCTGATCCAATATTCCGGGATGTATATATATACTGATACTGCAGCTAGCAGAATCCACTGCCTGCCTGTAGTATTATTAGTATGAGAACGCCAGCAATTGTCTTCAGGTAGCTTTAGGACGTGTAGAGAATGCAGTACACTAACTGTAAATACTGTAACTGCCTGCCTATGGTATTAATAGGAGCAGAACAACAGCAATTGTCTTCAGGTAGCTTTAGGTGCACACTGTGCAGAGGATGCAGTACACTAACTGTAAATACTGTAGCTGCCTGCCTGTGGTATTAATAGGATCAGAAGAACACCATCAATCTTATTCAGGTAGCTTTAGGTGCACACTGTGCAGAGGACGCAGTACACTAACTGTAAATACTGTAGCTGCCTGCCTGTGGTATTAATATAGGAATAGAAGAACACCACCAATTTTCTTCAGGTAGCTTTAGGTGCACACTGTGCAGAGGACGCACTACACTAACTGTAAATGCTGTAGCTGCCTGCCTGTGGTATTAATAGGATCAGAAGAGCACCACTAATTTTCTTCAGGTAGCTTTAGGTGCACACTGTGCAGAGGACACAGCACACTAACTGTAAATACTGTAGCTGCCTGCCTGTGGTATTAATAGTAGCAGAACAACAGCAATTGTCTCCAGGTAGCTTTAGGTGCACACTGTGCAGAGGATGCACTTCACTAACTGTAAATGCTGTAGCTGCCTGCCTGTGGTATTAATAGGATCAGAAGAACACCACTAATCTTATTCAGGTAGCTTTAGGTGCACACTGTGCAGAGGACGCACTACACTAACTGTAAATGCTGTAGCTGCCTGCCTGTGGTATTTTTAGCATCAGAAGAACACCACTCATTTTCTTCAGGTAGCTTTAGGTGCACACTGTGCAGAGGACACAGTGCACTAACTGTAAATACTGTAGCTGCCTGCCTGTGGTATTAATAGGAGCAGAACAACAGCAATTGTCTCCAGGTAGCTTTAGGTGCACACTGTGCAGAGGACACACTACACTAACTATAAACGCTGTAGCTACCTGCCTGTGGTATTAATAGGATCAGAAGAACACCACTAATTTTCTTCAGGTAGCTTTAGGTGCATACTGTGCAGAGGACACAGTACACTAACTGTAAATACTGTAGCTGCCTGCCTGTGGTATTAAAAGGAGCAGAACAACAGCAATTGTCTCCAGGTAGCTTTCGGTGCACACTGTGCAGGGGATGCACTACACTAAATTGTAAATACTGCAGCTGCCTGCGGTACTGTACTAATAGAATCAGAAGAACATCACTAATTTTCTTCGGGTAGCTTTAGGTGCACACTGTGCAGAGGACTGTTAGGTACCTGGTAGTAGAGCCTGACTTGTAGGAGAAGACCTCTCATACAACGCTGGTTCAGGAGCCACTGGAGTGGGGACAGTGGTCTCCTGAGCACAGTGGGGTAGGAGTGCCTGTTGAGCTGAGTCTCTGATGCTGAGGTGAAGAGAGATCCCGCAGGGATGGCTGGACTGCAGATCAGGTGAGACTGGAAGCAGCAACTGGAACACTTGGAGATGTAGAGGTCTCTGGAGCTGAAGCTGAAGGTGCAACAGCAAGGACTAGCAGGAACAAGCAGGGTCAAACGGTCCGGGTCAGCAAGGATATGAGACAGGCAAAACAGCAGGCAGAGGCAGAGTCGGTAGGCAAGCAGGGATCGGCAACGGTATCAGGCAGGTAGTATAAGAGTAGTCAGACAGGCCGGGTCGGATTGGAGCAGGACGGATGGTCAGACAAGCCGGGTCAGATAGGTAGCAAGCAATCAGGTTCAAATACAGGAATCACGAAGCTGAGACGAAGCAGAAATGTGTCAGAGGCACAGGGGGGCTTTTATGTGCACCTTGGCGCCAAACCGGCGCTATCGCGAACGCGCGCACGCCCGTACGCGCGCACGTGCACACGCGCGCGCGCACAAGCGCCGCGAACCCGCGCGCGCCCTAGCGCCGCGCCGACGCCCGGGAACAACAGGGATTTGCTGAACAGCACGCAACGGGGCGCGCCGGCGCCTAGGCGTACACCGACGCCCCGGTTCAGCGCCAATGGTACCCTGACATTGCCCCCCCCCAAGGGGCAACCTCCGGGTGCCCAAAAGCCTCTTCTTTTCTGGATGGTTAGAAAAATAGGTTCGTACTAAACGCCTGGCATGTACATTACTTTCAGGTTCCCATGAATTACTTTCTGGGCCGTAGCCCTTCCACTTAACCAGGAACTGGATCTGCCCTTGTCTTTTCCTGCAATCAAGGATAGCCTCGACCTCAAATTCCTCATTGCCATCAATCATAATAGGTTCAGGAGGTCTAGCTCTACCGGGGAAGGGATCAGGTACAGCAGGTTTGAGCAATGACACATGAAACACGGGGTGTATTTTAAGAGAGTCAGGCAAGGTAAGTTCATACGACACTTCATTTATCTTTCTTTTAACCGGAAATGGTCCCATAAATCTAGGTGCCAGCTTCTTAGAGGGACATGCTAGTTTGATATTACTTGTAGATAGCCATACCTGATCGCCAAGCTGAAGCTTCAACTCCCCTCTTCTCTTCCGGTCAAAGATCCTCTTGCTGTCCGCCTGAGCCTTAGATACTGCTTCCTGCAACATCTGGTTGTTATGGTTGATGAAGTCTACCGTACTCTGTACTGCCGGAACTGAGGACTCTGGAAGGAAATCGGGTAAAAAGGTTAGATGGAAACCATAATTAGCGAAAAAGGGGGATTGACCGGTGGCTGAATGTTTGGCGTTGTAGGCAAATTCTGCCAACGGCAGCAAGGATACCCAATCATCTTGTGAAAAAGAAGTAAAGCATCTGATATACTGTTCAAGAGTCTGATTGGTCCTCTCCGTCTGGCCATTGGTCTGAGGGTGATAGGCCGAGGACAAGGCCAGTTTAATTTTCAAAGACTCACACAGGGCCCTCCAGAAACGTGAGGTAAATTGTACCCCTCTGTCAGAGGTTATGTTCACAGGGATTCCGTGGAGTCTAATAATTTCCTTAATGAAGATGTGAGCCGTTTCCATAGCTGACGGAGTTCCTTTTAATGGAAGAAAGTGGGCCATCTTGGTAAAACGGTCTACTACCACGAAAATAGCAGAACACCCCTCTGAACATGGAAGCTCTACAACAAAGTCCATGGATATCATCTTCCAAGGCCTATCGGGTACTGGTAAAGGTTTTAACAGGCCCCAAGCTTTACTCCTGGACGTCTTATTCTGGGTACAGATAGGGCAAGATTTGACATATCTCTCACAAAAGTCCTTAAGATTGGGCCACCAGAAGGTACGCTGTACCAATTCCAGAGTTTTACGAACACCAAAGTGACCTGCCAGTGGGTGATCGTGAAGGAGTGCCAGGACCTTGACCCGAACCTCCTCAGGGACAAAAATTTGGCAACCTTTCCAGAACAGTCCGTCCTTGCTACTTAAGGTAAACCCTGAGGGTTTGGCTGATTCAGAGGATGCTTCCTTAATCTGAGAGAGAAGATCAGTTTGTATAAGCAAAAAATTGTTTGCAGGTAAAATGGTGTCCGGCACAGATAAATCCTTTGAGTTGTCATGCATCCGTGATAATGCGTCTGGTTTGACATTTTTTGAACCTGGCCGATACGTAATGTGGAAGGAAAAGCGTGAGAAAAACAGTGCCCAACGGGCTTGACGGGGTCTTAGTCTTTTAGCAGATCGTAAATATTCTAGGTTTTTGTGATCAGTATAAATTAGCACTGGATGCACAGCCCCCTCCAACAGGTACCTCCACTCCTCTAATGCAGTCTTGATGGCAAGAAGCTCCCGATCACCGACATCATAGTTTCTCTCCGCAGAGGAGAGTTTTCGGGAGAAGAAACCTACGGGATGCATAACATCCTTACTGCCCTTTCGTTGCGAGAGAATCGCACCGACCGCTATCTCTGAAGCGTCCACTTCTAAAATGAATGGCAAGGAGGGTTCAGGGTGACTGAGAATAGGTGCTGAGGTAAAAAGTCTCTTGAGGTTCTCAAAAGCCTCTTGGGCTAGGTGATTCCAGAAAAAACGGGTATTCTGTTTGGTTAGTTGTGTGATTGGTGCGATTATTGCAGAGAAACCCTTGATAAACTTTCTGTAAAAGTTTGCGAACCCGATGAATCGCTGAACCCCTTTTTTGTCCAGGGGTACCGGCCAGTCCAGAACGGCAGAAACCTTCTGTGGGTCCATCTTGATGCCAGTTGAGGAGATAATCAAGCCCAGGAATTGGATGCTCTGTTGCTCAAACTCGCATTTCTCCGCCTTTACATAAAGTCTGTGTAAGCGGAGACGACCCAACACTTGGCAAACATGTTTCCGATGGAGATCTAGGGATTCAGAAAAGATCAAAATATCGTCCAGATATGCGATCACAAACAGATCTAGGAAGTCTCTAAGCACATCATTAATTAGGTGTTGAAAGGTCGCAGGGGCATTGCAGAGTCCAAAAGGCATGACTAAATATTCATAATGCCCGAATCGGGTCCGAAAAGCTGTTTTCCACTCATGCCCCGCCTGAATGCGGATCAGATTATAGGCCCCCCTCAAATCAAGTTTAGAAAAAATTACGGCAGTCCTTAATTTCTGGAACAGTTCAGGTATCAAAGGTAGGGGATACCGATTTTTGACCGTGATTTTATTCAATTCTCGGTAGTCAATACACGGGCGGAGAGATTTGTCTTTCTTAGTAACAAAGAATATTCCCGCACCTGCTGGAGAAGTAGAATGACGAATAAACCCTTTGGCCAAGTTTTCATCTATATATGTTTTCAATATTTCTTGTTCCTTTTCAGATAGAGGAAAGATGCGCCCAAAGGGAATTTCGGATCCTGGCAGCAATTCGATGGGGCAATCGTAGGGACGATGAGGTGGAAGAGAATCTGCCCCCTTCTTGCTGAAGACATCTATGTAGTCATGATAGTGTTTGGGAATGGCCTGACGATTTGTCTGGTCGGAGTCCAGGCAAAGCAGGGTAGCTTGGGGATCCGAATCTTTCGCCAGACAGTGTTCCTGGCAGTAGGATGACAGAAATTTTACTTCTCCAGATGCCCAATGGATGTGTGGATTGTGGGCCTGTAGCCAGGGAATCCCCAGGATAATGGGAAACATAGGGGAGGTGATGGCGTCAAGGATCAGCAATTCCTTGTGTTGAGAAGAAGTTGTAGCGATGACAGAAATTTTACTTCTCCAGATGCCCAATGGATGTGTGGATTGTGGGCCTGTAGCCAGGGAATCCCCAGGATAATGGGAAACATAGGGGAGGTGATGGCGTCAAGGATCAGCAATTCCTTGTGTTGAGAAGAAGTTGTAGCGGATAATGGCAGGGTTTCTTGTGTCACTTGTCCGGATCTGATGCGGGAGCCATCGGCAAGGAAGACAGAGAGTCCATGGGCTTTAGTCCGTAAAGGGATGTTGTGCAGGTTGGCAAAGTTTAAGTCTATAAAGCAGCTGCATGCCCCGGAGTCAATAATTGCTTTGACTTGGAGTGTCCTTTCTTGAAGCTGTAACGAGAGAGGAATGGCAAGATGGGTAGCATTTGTTGATAAAGCAGAGAGACTGGTAAGTATAGGAGATGGACACTTACTCATTCTGATTGGGCAATTATAGACATAATGCCCGGTTCCTCCACAGTACAGGCACAGATTTAATTGTCGACGTCGGGCACGTTCTTCGGAGGACAGGGCAGGTCGCATCAGACCTAACTGCATTGGTTCGGAGGTATCCGGTGCGATGTTGACTGAATTTGGACTGGGCACAGGTAAGTAGCGGGATGCAGGAATCGGGGCTCGTGGTGTCATCCAGGTCTGGCGGTTAGGTTGAACTGCTCGTTCAGATCGGCGTTCTCGGAGGCGACGATCGATCTGGATGGTTAGGGTGATCAAGGCCTCCAAGGTGTTTGGAATACCAACTCGAGCAAGTTCATCTTTCAAGTTTTCAGACAGTCCAATGCGGAACTGATGACGCAGAGCCGCGTCATTCCACTGGGTGTCCGCGCTCCAACGTCTGAATTCAGCAACATAGTCCTCCGCAGGTCTGCGGCCTTGTTGGAGCGCGAGCAGAGCAGATTCAGCTGTGGTAGTCTGTTGAGGGTCCTCATATAATTGTGCCATGGCTTCGAAGAAAGCGGATAAGGATTGAGTTGGAGCAGAGTCCCCTTCAAGTAAACGGTGTGCCCAGGTCTGTGGTTCCCCTTGAAGGAGGGAAATGACAAATCCAACTTTAGTGGCTTCCAGTGAAAAGGTTCTGGGCTGTAAGGCAAAAAAGAGCTGGCAGGCATTGCGGAAACCCCGAAACTTAGCCCGGTCTCCGGAGAACCTTTCAGGAATGGGGACCCGTGGTTCAGGCGGAATCATTACCACTGAAGGCCCTGGAACAGTCTGTGTTGGGGCGGCAGGTGCAGAGTAGGCTGAAGGGTTAGCCCCTGCAAGATTCTGAACTTGTCCCTCCAGTCGGTTATAGTTGTCCTGAAGGGCTTGTACTGCTTGGGTGAGAGCTGCCAGGTGTGTGCATATCTCCTTTAATGAAGAGGTATCTCCTGCAGGCTCAGACATGGCTGCTTCGTACTGTTAGGTACCTGGTAGTAGAGCCTGACTTGTAGGAGAAGACCTCTCATACAACGCTGGTTCAGGAGCCACTGGAGTGGGGACAGTGGTCTCCTGAGCACAGTGGGGTAGGAGTGCCTGTTGAGCTGAGTCTCTGATGCTGAGGTGAAGAGAGATCCCGCAGGGATGGCTGGACTGCAGATCAGGTGAGACTGGAAGCAGCAACTGGAACACTTGGAGATGTAGAGGTCTCTGGAGCTGAAGCTGAAGGTGCAACAGCAAGGACTAGCAGGAACAAGCAGGGTCAAACGGTCCGGGTCAGCAAGGATATGAGACAGGCAAAACAGCAGGCAGAGGCAGAGTCGGTAGGCAAGCAGGGATCGGCAACGGTATCAGGCAGGTAGTATAAGAGTAGTCAGACAGGCCGGGTCGGATTGGAGCAGGACGGATGGTCAGACAAGCCGGGTCAGATAGGTAGCAAGCAATCAGGTTCAAATACAGGAATCACGAAGCTGAGACGAAGCAGCAATGTGTCAGAGGCACAGGGGGGCTTTTATGTGCACCTTGGCGCCAAACCGGCGCTATCGCGAACGCGCACACGCCCGTACGCGCGCACGTGCACACGCGCGCGCGCACAAGCGCCGCGAACCCGCGCGCGCCCTAGCGCCGCGCCGATGCCCGGGAACAACAGGGATTTGCTGAACAGCACGCAACGGGGCGCGCCGGCGCCTAGGCGTACACCGACGCCCCGGTTCAGCGCCAATGGTACCCTGACAAGGACACACTACACTAACTTGTAAATACTGCAGCTGCCTGCGGTACTGTACTAATAGAATCAGAAGAACACCACTAATTTTTTTCAGGTAGCTTTAGGTGCACACTGTGCAGAGGACGCACTACACTAACTTGCAAATACTGCAGCTGCCTTTGGTACTGTACTAATAGGATCAGAAGAACACCACTAATTTTCATCAGGTAGCTTTAGGTACACACTGTGCAGAGGACGCACTACATTAACTGTAAATACTGTAGCTAATAGGACTAATAGGATCAGAAGAACACCAGCAATTTTCTTCAGGTAGCTGAGAATAAAAGGAACGGATCTAGCTAAACTGAATACAATGTATATATATATATATATATATATATATATATATATATATATACACAACACTTAGGATGTATATATATATATATATATATATATATATATATATATACACTACCGTTCAAAAGTTTGGGGTCACATTGAAATGTCCTTATTTTTGAAGGAAAAGCACTGTACTTTTAAATGAAGCTAACTTTAAACTAGTCCTAACTTTAAACAAATATACTCTATACATTGCTAATGTGGTAAATGACTATTCTAACTGCAAATGTCTAGTTTTTGGTGCAATATCTACATAGGTGTATAGAGGCCCATTTCCAGCAACTATCACTCCAGTGTTCTAATGGTACAATGTGTTTGCTCATTGGCTCAGAAGGCTAATTGATGATTAGCAAACCCTTGTGCAATCATGTTCACACATCTAAAAACAGTCTAGCTCCTTCCAGAAGCTACAAAACTGACCTTCCTGTGAGCAGATTGAGTTTCTGGAGCATCACATTTGTGGGGTCAATTAAACGCTCAAAATGGCCAGAAAAAGAGAACTTTCATCTGAAACTCGACAGTCTATTCTTGTTCTTAGAAATGAAGGCTATTCCATGCGAGAAATTGCAAAGAAATTGAAGATTTCCTACAACGGTGTGTACTACTCCCTTCAGAGGACAGCACAAACAGGCTCTAACCAGAGTAGAAAAAGAAGTGGGAGGCCGCGTTGCACAACTAAGCAAGAAGATAAGCACATTAGAGTCTCTAGTTTGAGAAACAGACGCCTCACAGGTCCCCAACTGGCATCTTCATTAAATAGTACCCGCAAAACACCAGTGTCAACATCTACAGTGAAGAGGCGGCTGCGGGATTTTGGGCTTCAGGGCAGAGTGGCAAAGAAAAAGCCATATCTGAGACTGGCCAATAAAAGAAAAAGATTAAGATGGGCAAAAGAACACAGACATTGGACAGAGGAAGACTGGAAAAAAGTGTTGTGGACGGATGAATCCAAGTTTGAGGTGTTTGGATCACAAAGAAGAACGTTTGTGAGACGCAGAACAAATGAAAAGATGCTGGAAGAATGCCTGACGCCATCTGTTAAGCATGGTGGAGGTAATGTGATGGTCTGGGGTTGCTTTGGTGCTGGTAAGGTGGGAGCTTTGTACAGGGTAAAAGGGATTCTGAATAAGGAAGGCTATCACTCCATTTTGCAACGCCATGCCATACCCAGTGGACAGCGCTTGATTGGAGCCAATTTCATCCTACAACAGGACAATGACCCTAAACACACCTCCAAATTGTGCAAGAACTATTTACAGCAGAAGCAGGCAGCTGGTATTCTATCGGTAATGGAGTGGCCAGCACAGTCACCAGATCTGAACCCCATTGAGCTGTTGTGGGAGCAGCTTGACCGTATGGTACGCCAGAAGTGCCCATCCAACCAATCCAACTTGTGGGAGCTGCTTCTAGAAGCGTGGGGTGCAATTTCTCCAGCTTACCTCAATAAATTAACAGCTAGAATGCCAAAGGTGTGCAATGCTGTAATTGCTGCAAAAGGAGGATTCTTTGATGAAAGCAAAGTTTGATGTAAAAACAATGTTATTTCAAATACAAATCATTATTTCTAACCTTGTCAATGTCTTGACTCTATTTTCTATTCATTTCACAACGTATGGTGGTGAATAAGTGTGACTTTTCATGGAAAACACAAAATTGTTTGGGTGACCCCAAACTTTTGAACGGTAGTGTATATATATATATATATATACACAATACACTGTAAGTGCAGCTAACTGACTCGCCTGCCTACTCTATCTAACTTAAATCAAATGACACTGTCTTTCTATCTATCTCTCTCTCAACGCCGGAACACACTACACAGGGCCGCCGTGCAGGTGGCCTTATATAGTGTGGGGCGTGTACTAAACCCCTGGAGCCATAATTGGCCAAGCCACCCTGGCTTTGGCCAATTACGGCTCTCTGTACAGATGGCGCTGTGATTGGCCAAGCATGCGGGTCATAGTGCATGCTTGGCCAATCATCAGCCAGCAATGCACTGCGATGCCACAGTGAATTATGGGCCGTGACACGCCACTAGAATTTGGCGTGAACGGCCCATATCATTCATAATTCGGCGAACGACCGAACAGGCGATGTTCGAGTTAAACATGCGTTCGATTCGAACACGAAGCTCATTCCTAAGATATATATAGTAAGTATCTAATAGATGTAACATTTATGCCATTCGTTGAACACAGTGTACAGAAATGTAGCTATTATAGGCAGGCTTGTTCCATTCACTGATTGCAACCCAAAGACATGGAGAAAGGGGATGCAGGCTTGTTTAATATACTGAATGCAAACCACAGATGTGTTGCATAGAGACACATCTTGCTTCTTTCATTGAATGGAAGCTGTAAATATGTAGCTAATAAATGCAACATTTGCTGCAGTTGTTGTATACTGTAGTTATTATAGGCAGGATTTTTTCATTCATTAATTGCAAGTTATAGATATGTAGCAAATATGCATCATATAGCGATGTAGCCTATATTGGCAGGCTTATTCCACTCATTACCTGCAACCTATAGACATAGAGAAAAGAGATGTAGGTTTTCTCCTTTTATTGAAAGCAAGCCACAGATATGTAGTGAATAGATGCAATTTTCTGTAGTCCTTGAATGCATATAGACATATAGCTAATACATGCAGGTGTTTCATCAGATTCGGTGACCCGTCAGATTTTGAAATGGAAGTGATGTTCCGTCGCCGCCATCTTGCTACATCCCGCACTCGTCCACAGTAAGAATACGGTGAGAAGGCGGCAAGCGGACATCTTGTTACACCCACCAGAGTCTTGCATTTTACACTTATTTTTAACAGTAAACAGTAAACAGAGCTTATATAGTCAAATTCAGTATTCAGAGTGTTTTGATGAGATTAGCAGACCTGTGAGATCAGCAGGCTTGCCGCTGCTTTTAAAATTCAATATCCAAATTGTCAGATGGATTTAAAAATAATGAATTTCAATATATATGCTCCGAGTATATACACTGACGAATGCAAGCTATAGATATGTAACAAAGAGATGCAGGCCTGCACCAGTAATTGAATGCATGCTTCAGATATGTAGCTAATAGAAGCAGGTTGGCTACATTCATAAAACACAGACAATAGGAGTATAATACTATTATCTATTATAGAACAACTAATGTAGTTGCCTTTGGTGTTTAGCTCATCTAGCGCTATGCCATTGGTTGGGCATTGAAGCGCTATGATCAGTGTAAAGTGCCAATGTATTAAATAGAATTTTACATAAAGGAGTGCAAATAATAGATGCTAGATATAACAAGCACAAATCACATGTAATCTTTATCATGGTAATGTAATTCTAAAGCCATGTAGACACGATCGGACTTTCCGAGGGGAAATGTGTGATGCTGGACGGCCGCACACCATAGAAGACATCTTTATTGATATGAAGAAATAAAATCCAAATGCAGTCACCTCATGTACAGGGAGGAACAGGAAAGATAGCTAACATGTTTCACGCCCCACGAGGTGACTGCATTTGGATTTTATTTCTTCATATCAATAAAGATGTCTTCTATGGTGTGCGGCCGTCCAGGATATTTTTCTCTTTCCTCAAGCTTGTGCAGAGCCAGCACCTGTGAGTTCCATTAGGGCGGGTGTCTTGATACGGATTTGAGAGATTGGAGCGGCAATCTTTTGCTTGGGAAATGTGTGATGACAGGCTATTGGCGGTAAATCCGACCGTGTGTATGCTCCATCGGACAATTGTGGTCGGATTTTCCGCGGACAAATGTTGGCTAGCATGTTTTAAAATTTTCTGCGGACAAATGTGTGTTGTCGGATTTTACGATCGTGTGTACACAAGTCCGTCGGACAAAAGTCCAAAGTACAAACACACATGCTCGGAAGCAGAAGCGGTCGGTCTTGTAAACTAGCGTTCATAATGGAGAATTAACATTTGTGACGTGGCAAATTATGAAATCTCGAAATGCAGCGCACAATTCTCATTTTCTTTAATGGGATAATAATGAAGCTGCTTTGCTGGTGATACTGAAGGAGTTATTGCAAATTAATTTTCAAAGGCTTTTTTTCCCCAGTGATATCAAGAATATTATTATTATGCTTCTTTTTTTTTTTATTTGGACAAGTTACCACAACATCATTATCCCATAGTTTTTAAGATCAAAGATACAACTATGTTGGTGTCCCTTGTCAATTTTACATTGTATTTTTTTAATGTAACTGCCTACTCCCAAACTGTCATTTGAAGTAAAACACATAGCCAAGTATTATTCTACACAATTTTTTTATTGTGTATTAAAAAAAGAAAACAAATAAAATTAGACATTTTATCTGCCAATAGAACTTAACCAAAAAGTGCATTCTACGCATCCAAAAATATAGAAAATATACCAAATCAAATCATTATTCAACCAAAAAATAATGTCAAAGCAATAACTCAAAGGCCAATAATAAATAACACGTTATCTCCTACGATTTCGCAACATGGCTGGTTGACGAACGGCCATTCAGAAACAAACTGAAAAGCGCTAAATGAAAAGTGCGAATCAACACTCACCAAACTTCTACTAACACGAAATTAGCAGAAGGAGCCCAAAGGTTGGAGCTAAAAAGCTAAAAAACAACGTAGTACGTCACTACGTTTGTATTTGTTGGCCGACAATTCCTTGCCGTTTGTATGCAAGACAAGTTTGAGCCAACGCCCTACAGACAAAAGTCCACGGTTTTGTTGGCCAACAATCCGATCGTGTGTACGAGGCATTAGTAGAGTAGTTTTCAATTTTTTTACATCTAATAAAATAAATCTCGGTGATCCTGCCATGATGACCCTTGTTCAGGAAGTCCCTGTTATGGGTTGACAACACTTTGTCAACCCATAAGAGACGCTTGAGAGGGGATATGATTTCAATTCCAAAATACTGTACTGGTTACCCCACAATAGGGATAAAACTTTGTTGCGGAATGGAGTTTAACAAGACACGTGGCCACTCATTAAAATTAGAAGAAAAGAGGTTTAACCTTAAATTACGTAGAGGGTTCTTTACTGTAAGAGCGGCAAGGATGTGGAATTCCCTTCCACAGGTGGTGGTCTCAGCTGGGAGCATCGATAGTTTCAAAAAACTATTAGATAAGCACCTGAACGGCCACAACATACAGGGATATACAATGTAATACTGACATATAATCACACACATAGGTTGGACTTCATGGACTTGTGTCTTTTTTCAACCTCACCTACTATGTAACTATGTAATATGTAACTTTGTCCCTGTTTTCCAGTTGCCCTCCTGTGCAGCTCACAGAGCCTCTGCACTGTTGCCATTTCGCTGTGCATGCTCCCCTTCTTTAATATAATAAGCCACGTCTACACTCATCTTACTGTGTAGGAAATCCTCTAACTGGGTATGTCACTATTGCCCAGGTTGGGGGCGGGGCTAAGCCAGAGCAGGTCACATGTCCTGTGACATCGTCCAACCTTTTTAAGTCCCTCCTCCCCCAAGTCGTGCAAAGTGGTTTGCAGTTGTCATTCCAGGATATGATTCGCTCAAAGGCATTGGTGGGAAAAAAAGATCTGACAGCTCTACTCCGCATTGCATGACCTTGGGGAGGGCCTGAAAAAGCTGAGGCAACATCATAAGACCCGCCCCAGCTTAGCCCTACCCCCTGCCCGGGTCATGCTGCAGTGAAAATGGAAAAAAGTAGTGTGACCCAATTATAAACAAGCTAAAAATAGTACAATAATACTTTTATTTCTAAAGTGTTTTTTATGTAAATTAAAGGAGAAATGTGGGGATAAAAAAAAAAAAAAAAACATACATACTAACCTCTATGGCTGCAACATTGGTGTGATGCTACAGCAGTCCCCGCTGGCTCTAAGCTCATGTGACCACTGATCGCTCAGTTCTCGGTCCACTCTGAACAGAGAGTGGCGACTGTCAGTCATTGGCTCTCTGCTCTGCCTCTTCAGCACTCACTGGAGCACCATGTTGGAGTGAGGGGGAGCGACTCGCTCATATGCTCGGATGCACTCTGAGAGGCTGAGCCAGCTGTTGGTCAGGCATCTGGGTGGATCCTGACATTATTGTCAGGATCCTTGAGGAGCCTGGAGTAGCTTCGATACATCAGTTGACAGCGGGTTTTAGCCCTCAAGCGGTTGATTCTAGGTCACAGGAGAGCTAAAGTAATTGCACACCTGTGACCCAGAAGAGAAGTATGACTAAAAAAAGCTTTGGCCATACTTCTCTTTTAATGGCTGGTGGTGTGCCCTATCTTTTAGGGGTATTATCAGGGTTTACAATCACTTTAAAGCGATTGTTACCCTAAAAAAAAAATAGGATCCTGTTCCTTTAACCACTTCAAAGAAAAAAACACAAAATGCAGTGCTTTGAAAGAATGATCAAAATAATTCCAACGTAGTACTGTATGCATAAACATAGCTATTTATTCCATAAAGTTAACCAGTTCCCAACGTAACTGTATGTTGGTTTGCCTTTTGACCACTAGGACCGCCGGCCACCCGTGATGGCTCCACACAGACACAGAATGGAGATCTGTCAATGTAAACAGACAAATCTCTGTGCTGTCAGGGGTGAGGAGAGCGATCTGTTGTTTATACTAAGTATGAACAACGATCGGTCTCCTCACCCAGGCAGTCCCCTCCCCCCACAGTTGGAATCACTCCCTAGGTAACACAGTTAACCCCTTGATTGCCCCCTAGTGTTAACCCCTTCCCTACCAATGACATTTACACAGTAATCAGTGCATATTTAGCACTGATTGCTGTATAAATACCAATGGTCCAAAAAATGTGTCAAAAGTGTCTGATGTGTCCGCCATAATGTTGCAGTCCCAATAAAAATCGCTGATCACCGCCATTACTAGTAAAAAAAAATAAAAATAATAAAAATGCCATAAATTTTTCCCATATTTTGTAGACGATATAACTTTTGCGCAAACCAATCAATATACGCTTATTGCGATTTTTAGTACCAAAAATATGTAGAAGAATACATATCGGCCTAAACTGAGGAAAACATTAGCTTTTTTTAAAAAAAAATTGGGGATATTTATTATAGCAAAAAGGACAAAATATTGTGTTTTTTTTTATAGCGCAAAAAATAAAAACCGCAGAGATAATCAAATACCACCAAAAGAAAGCTCTATTTGTGGGAAAAAAAAAATGTCAATTTTGTTTGGGTACAATGTCGCATGACCGCGCTATTGTCAGTTAAAGCAACGCAATGCCGTATCGCAAAAAATGGCCTGGTCATTGAGCAGCCAAATCTTCCGGGGCTGAAGGGGTTAATAAAATGGTTGAACAGTCAAAGTTTAAAATAAATGGTAGTGAACATTACCAGTGACCTCAGAGTGGATAAGGGAGAAACAATCATCCGGGAGGCTTGCCTGGCGATGGTTTGAACATCAATCACCATCCAATGGAGGGGAGAAAATTTAGTTCCCAGAGGGGGAGAGTACTGGCTGCTGGCAAAGCCTGCCAGCTCCAGGTGGATGCCACAGCTGGATGGTAGTCAGCAGGATGGATAGAAAGGCAACCTGTGTGATGTAAACTGCCCCAGAGGGAAAAACCAAACCGAGCAGGGTCGATATTCTCAGCGCTCCTATGCACTTTCTGTGACATCACTGCTATGCTGGAGATAAAGGTGTCCTGAAGTCAGTTGTGTAAGCGTCCACTGTTCTGTTGCCGTGACTTACATGTTTCGCACGCATGCGCTTTGTCAAAGTCCGGCTTGGTTGTTCCCTCTGTTTCTGTCTTTGTTTCTGTTCTAAAATGTAGTTTTCTCCTTCACTGATGAGGCTGCACTAATAGGGAAATGATGAGGCGGCACTGATGGGCACTGATGAGGTGGCACTGATGGGCACTGATGAGGAGGCACTGATATGCAGCACTGATGGGCACCAATAGGCTACACTGAAATGCAGCACTGATGGGCATTGATTGGCAGCACTAATAGGCAGCACTGATGGGCACTGATAGGCGGCACTGATGGGCACCAGTAGGCTACACTGATATGCAGCACTGATAGGTGGCACGGATTGGCACTAATAGATGGCACTGGATAGGCAGCACTGATGAGGAGGTACTGACATGCATTACTGATTGGCATCTGAAGGGCACTGACAGGTATTACTGATGGGGCACTAATTGACACATTTATGGGCACTGATTGGCACTTTTATGGGCACTGACATGGCGAACAGACTGGCAGCTAATGGGCACTGATTGGCAGCTGTGGTGGCAATTCTCATGGGGGCTGTGCTGGTAATCAATGTGCTGATTATCAGCACAGACCCCCCTCTGACAGAGAGAGCTGCCGATTGGCTCTCCCTGTCAGCGCAAACTGAGGAAACCTGTTTACCGGCACTTCCTGGTTCACGCAATGATCAGCTGTGATTGGTCACAGCTGATCACGTGGTAAGGAGCCTCCATCAGAGGCTCCTTGCCACGATCGGAGATGCGGTGTGTCCGACTGACACAAAGCACCTCTGATAGCCGCGCTGCGTGCCCCCGCGGGCGCGCGCTGGCATGTTACCCCACTGGACGTCATATGACACCCAGTAGGATAACAGAACCACCGCCTGGCCATCAATCTGCTATAGGCTGGGCGGCGGGAAGTGGTTAAAGCATGTTATACAGCACAGTGCTTGTGCTGTATAATTTGGCCCCTTCTATCCCCCCCCCCCCCGCCTGTCAGCTCTGTGTGTGAGCTGCCCCTCTTCTCCCCTTCCAGCACTGTTCTGAGCACTGCACACATTACTGCACACAAGCACTAACAGCTCCTCTTCTAGGACAACCTGTAGTATATACTGTATGCCGTTTTGTAAAATTCTTCTTCTAAATACCTTTTTTCTTAAATCCCGATCAGCAGTCACGTGACCGCCTGTCACTCTCTTCCTTCCTCAGCTATGAGGAAAGATTAGAGGAACTGAATTTATTCTCTCTTGAGAAGAGGAGAATAAGGGGGGATATGATCAACGTGTACAAATATATAAGGGAAATATAAAAATATATACACATGTACAAATATATAAGGAAAATATACAAATATATATAGTGAACTTGGTGTTGAGTTATTCACTTTACGGTCAACACAGAGGACAAGGGGGCACTTTTTACGCCTAGAGGAATAAAGATTTAATTTCCAAATACGGAAAGGTTTCTTCACAGTAAGAGCTGTGAAAATGGGGAATAGACTCCCTCCAGAGGTGGTTCTGGCCAGCTCAGTAGATTGCTTTAAGAAAGGCCTGGATTCTTTCCTAAATGTACATAATATAATTGGGTATTGACATTTATAGGTAAAGTTGATCCAGGGAAAATCCGATTGCCACTCAGGGGATCAGGAAGAAATTTTTTCCTGTGGTCTAAGAAATTGGATCATGCTTTGCTGGGGTTTTTCGCCTTCCTCTGGATCAACTGTGGGTATAGAATTGAGTATATGGGATTGTATGATATTATTTTTATTTTTTTCTTTATTTTTATGATGTAACTAGATGGAATTGTGTTTTTTTTTCAACCTAACTATGTAACTATGATGTATGCACTATAGAGGGAGGTCAGGTGACTGCCCGCCAAATGTCAGAGGGAGATCTCGGCCCCTCCCTCCCTAGAACATACATCGGAGGAAGAGAGCGATGGGCGGTCACATGACCACTGATCGGGGAGAAGAAAAAAGGTATTTAGAAGAAGAATTTTACAAAACAGCATACAGTATATACTACAGGTTATCCTAGCAGAGGGGCTGGCAGTGCTTGTGTGCACTGTCTTAAAGAGGAGGTCCAGCCTCCCCCACGAAAAATTTAAAGTCAGCACCTACAAATACTGCAGACTTTTAATATATGGACACTTACCTGTCCAGGGAGCCCGCGATGTTGGCACTCCAGCCGACCTTCGGATCGGCTGTTGGGTGCAGCCGCCGCCATTCCTGGTAAGGGAACCTGGCAGTGAAGCCTTTTGGCTTTACAGCCAGTTCCCTAAAGTGCATGCGAGAAGCGCGCTACGCTTTCTAATTGGTCCGGTGGTGGAGGAAGGGGGAGGGGGCTAAACTTCCAAGAGACGGCGCCGCGGCCCCGTCCCGGCGCCTATCAAAAACAGGTACCCGTTCCCCCTGAAAGGTGCCAAATGTGGCATTGGAGGGGGGGACAGATAAGCGGAAGTTCCTCTTTTGAGTGGAACTCCACTTTAATAACCCCTTTAAGGCTAAGTTTACACTAGCTTTAAAAGCAAACGTTTCATCGGCATTTTTGAAGCTCCACGAACATCTGTCACAATTGTGTGCATTGCAGTGCCATGATTTCTTCACATGGTTGCATTAGCGTCACGTCAAAATTGACCCAACATGTGTTGTTTGCCAGGCTTTGCCACTTCACAAATGGTTTAACTGATATCAATGTAAACATGCTGCAAGTGCACTGCAAACGCAACACAAAAACTCTTATTGCGTTTACAGTGCATCTGAGATGCATTTAGAAAGCGTTATTAGCCGAGATAATACAAAAATTCATACAATAAAAAAAAAATACAAAGGGCGTGTCTGGCAAGCGTTAACACTATCCAAACATAAAAAATGCATCAAAAATGTGGCGTTAACATGTCTTCAAGGATTAGGTGTGTTAATGGGCACTCAGATTTTTATTACACACCTACTGCAAATCAGCCCTTATGCCGCGTACACACGATCGGAATTTCGGCCCGGAAAAGACCGATGAGAGTTTTTTGTCAGAAAACGCGACCATGTGTATGCTCCATCGGACTTTTGCTGGCTGAAATCCAGCCAGCAAAAGATTGAGAGCATGTTCTCAATTTTTCGGTCGGAAAAAGTGCCTATCCGAAAATGCGATCGTCTTTGGCAATTCCGACGCGCAAAATTCCTACGCATGCTCGGAAACAATTCGATGCATGCTCGGAAGCATTGAACTTCATTTTCTCGGCTCGTCGTAGTGTTGTACGTCACGATGTTCTTGACGGTTGTAAGCTCAGCGAACTTTTTGCGTGACCGTGTGTATGTAAGACAAACTTGAGCGAAATCCCGTCAGAAAAGCCATCATATATTTTTCCGACGAGAAGTCCGATCGTGTGTACGCGGCATAAGAGTGGATTTCTCTCACTTTGGAGAGATTTCCTCTTATGCCCTGTACACACCATAGGATTTTCCGATGGAAAATGTGTGATAGGACCTTGTTGTCGGAAATTCCTACCGTGTGTGGGCTCCATCACACATTTTCCATAGAAATTTCTGACACAGAAAGTTTGAGAGCAGGATATAAAATTTTCCCACAACAAAATCCCTTGACGGAAATTCCGATCGTGTGTACACAAATCCGCTGCACAAAGTGCCACGCATGCTCAGAATAAATTAAGAAACGAAAGCTATTGGCTACTGCCCCGTTTATAGTCCCGACGTACGTGTTTTACGTCACCGCGTTCAGAACGATCGGATTTTCCGACAACTTTGTGTGACCGTGTGTATGCAAGACAAGTTTGAGCCAACATCCGTCGGAAAAAATCCATGGATTTTGTTGTCGGAATGTCCGATCAATGTCCGACCGTGTTTATAGGGCATTACTTCCTATTTTGTCTGCAGGACAAAATAGGTACCTAGAATGGTACCTAGAAAAATTGAATAATTCCCTGCTCTATCCAAAATTTTGAAAAAAAGGTTTTGGTTTGTATTGCCAATTGCACAGACAATGGGATTGATTTACTAAAACTGGAGAGTGCAAAATCTGGTGCAGCTCTGCATATAAACCAATCAGCTTCCAGTTTTTATGTTGCCAAAGGTTAATTGAACAAGCTGAAGTTAGAAGCTGATTGGCTACCATGCACAGCTGCACCAGATTTTGCACTCTCTAGCTTTAGTAAATCGACCCCAATGTGTATATATACTGTAAATATTTTCACTTTGCTTGTAATACAATAGCAAATAAATGGATACAAAATAAAAAGCAACAGGAAAAAGTTTAAAATATGTCTACAGAAGCAAATAGCTCTACCCTGAATATAACTTTTTAATAACAGAAGAAAGTAAATAACAACTCTGGTCAAAATGCATACAAGGAGCAAAACCTACATGTACTTTTGTTTTGGTGTTGGTTGCCTTTTTGATTTTAGCACAATTGCTGATTTTAAAGTGACAATGTTATCGGTACTAAGAAGTCCCCTGTTGCACGCTATGGCTTCATCCTCCATCACTACCGGATACAATAGTGGCATAAGGGTGAATGGAACCACAGTGCAGGCAGGGGATACAAGGATTCAACACTCCTGGAAGTTTATGAATGATTAAAGCTGAATTTTATTTTTTTTTATTTTGGGGAATACAGACCAAACACCATATTTATGTAAAAGGCCTCATTCACATGGGCATAATAAAACATACATCTATGGGAAGGGCCAGGTTTAACCCCATGCAGGTAGTCCCAATCATGTCAGTTGTGACACAGCAGCTACATGGACACAGCTGCCAAGCTGCTGCTCCCAATTAGACATCCATGTGGATGCGGGCTTGTGCCCCCAAACTCACATGGTCTGCTTTTGGGGACACATGGCAAACACGGCCCTCGCATGCATGTACAATTAAGTACGCCCAATAATATAAGGCCTAATGGTGTGTATTCCTTTACCTGCTGGCAGATGCTTCTTCTAAAAGTCTTCCCTGCTGTGCTTCCCGTCCTGAGCGGCTGTCTCTTGACACTGTGAAGGTTAACAGAAGCAGCTGCTACTGAGAAAAGTTGTGTCATCCCTTCTGCCCTTTATCGCTTATATTATTACACTCCCACAATGCCCTGTGTTCTGTAAATGGGCAGGGGAGATCCTGTCATTCAACTACTTCTCTTCCATTAACAGAACACTATGCACTGTGTGAGAACGGTAATACAAGCTACTGTGTATGAATGTGAGAGAGGGCAAAAGGGGAGGGGTGAGCGACGCAACTTTTTCCAGTAGCAGTTGCTGCAGTTTACCTTCATAGTGCCAGAAAACAGCTACATGTATGACCAGCATAACTCTATAATATTTGAGTTCCCAACTATTGGACATATACCAATCAGCCATAATATGATGATGACCCACCTAATAATGAGTAGGTCCCCCTTTTGCTGCCAAAACAGCCCTGATCCATAGAGGCATGGACTTCACTAGACCTCTGAAGGTTTGCTGTGGTATCTGGAACCAAACCGTCAGTAGCAAATAAGTCCTGTAAGTTGTGAGGTGGGGGCCTCCATGGATTGGACTTGTTTTTCCAACACATCCCATAGATATTTTATGGATTGAGATCTGGAAAATTTGGAGGCCACGTCAACACAATGAACTTGTTATTCATTTTTGCAGTGTGACAGGGTACATTATCCTGCTGGAAGAGGCCACTGTCATCAGGAAATATCGTTTTCATGAAGGGGTGGACTTAGCAACAATGTTTACGTAGGTGGTACATGTCAAGTAACATCCTCATGAATGGCAAGACCCAAGGTTTCCCAGCAGAACATTGCCCAAAGCATCACACTGCCTCCGCCGGCTTGTCTTTTTCCCATAGTGCATCCTGGTGCCATCTCTGACCCCCAGGTAAGCAACACACACACCTGACCATCCACATGATGTAAAAGAAAATGTGTTTCATTAGACCAGGTTACCTTCTTCCATTGCTCTGTGGTCCAGTTCTGATTCTCACACAACACCTTATCTAGGTGCTTTTGGCTGTTGATATAGGTCAGCTTCAGCCTCAGCTTGAGGGAAAACATGTCTACTTGCTACCTAATATATCCCACCGACTTTTAGGTGTCATTGTAAAGAGATAATCAATGTTATTAACAGTGGTCATATTGTTATAGCTGATTGGTGTACTGAGCACTGGAAAAACTGAGAGCAGGCTTACCTGAAGGCAGCCCTAAATTTGAACTCCAGGTTTACTTGCTTTTTAAATAGTTTGTTTGGGTCAAGCTTGTGCAAAAAAAAGTTTTCCTTTATTAACTGATTTGCTGCTGTCAGGGATATGTAAACTGTAATGCGGCTTGTATGTACATACAGTATAAAGTGCTGTGTTTAAGCAGTGGCATGGGGATTTCCATGGGTGTCTGCCCTAAAAACAAAAAAGAAACAATGTGAACCCTTGTCCCAGGAAACATGCTGCCAGTGATGTATGCAATATGGTAGCTTGCAGTAAAATAATTTCCATTGCATTAGTGTTTATTCAAAGAGAAGTATAGCCAGGTACTAATGTCGGAAAGGAAGACCTAGCTTGCAATCGGCATTCCAGTTCTCATCCCAAATGTGTTTGTTTGAACTGAGGTGGGGCTGTGTGCAGGCCCTTTATGTTCTTCCACACCGCCATGTCTTTATGGTTGTTCTCTGAGCACATGAACTTAGTAATATGGAGAGGTGTCCCATTCATTTGGCCATATAGTGTGCAATCCATATGATCACAGCTGTACCACACCAGTCCCTTCATTCCCTTTTATCAGTAATCTGGTGGTCTGAGAAAACCTGCATTTAAAGAAGGCAAGAAATCTCCAATCACACCCACTGCAGACTCCACGATGACTGTTATTATATGAGGCTTTCTGAATGGGAGAGGCAGAAAGTTTCAAACATAAGAGCATGCAAAATGTCTTGTCAAAATGTCAGTATTAGTAAGATCGTCCCAGCTACCATCAGTGTAAGTACTTAGATCCACTGTAAATTGGTATCAGTCTCTAAATTATATTTATTTATGTATTTTTGCTGTGGGTTGAACTGGAAGGCCTTTCTTTTTTCAACTAAACTACCTATGTAAGCCTAATGCCGCGTACACACGAGCGGACATTACGGCGGACTTTGCCCGGCGGACTGGATTTCGTCGGACAATTCGATGTGTGTGGGCTCCAGCGGACTTTGTTTTCTCAAAAGTTCGACGGAATTAGATTTGAAACTTGTTTTAAATTTATCCGTTGAAATCGAGTCCGGTCGAAAAGTCCGCCGTCTGTATGCTAGTTCGACGGACAAAAAGCCACGCTAGGGCAGCTATTGGCTACTGGCTATGAACTTCCTTGTTTTAGTCCGGTGTACGTCATCACGTACGAATTCGACGGACTTTGGTGGATTGTGTGTAGGCAAGTCCGTTCATTCACAAAGTCCGTCGGAAAGTACGTCGAAAAGTCCGCCGGGCAAAGTCCGCCGTAATGTCCGCTCGTGTGTACGCGGCATAAGGAGGCAAACAGCTGTGCTGCAGTGCTCATATGCTAAGCTGGAGCATGCTGATAGAAGAAGAAAGCAAGTGACAGAAAAATTAGCTTATGAATCTGCAGTCTTCTGGGGGAAGGGGTAGTGGGGAGGGGGACAAGACCAAAAAGTAACTTAACTGTAGCAGTAAAAAATCTGTTTTTCTGACCTACCAGACCGAGCCTTGCTGTATTGATCTCAGGACTGGATAGAGGGAAAAAAATCCTTTTACATGAAAAATATCTTCCTGATATGTATTGCTGTGTATGTAAGCTGGTAGCCTGGAGTTCAGCTTAAAGCAGAGCTCCACCCAAAAGGGGAAGCTCCGCTTGTTTGCCTCCTCCCCCCTCCGCTGCCACATTTGGCACCTTTTGAGAGGGAGGAGGGAGCGGGTACCTGGCTTTGACAGAGCCTAGAGTTCAGCCCCCCCTCCTTCCCCAGCAGCCTTTTGGGACACTTCACAGGTCCCAGAAGACTGCGGCCCATTCACACAGTTAACGCACTTTGCAAATGCGCAGGAGGAAACCAGCTGTAAAGCCGCAAATCTTCACTGCCTGTTTCCATTAGTCACGATGGCGGCGCCAGCACCCGATAGCCGATTGAAGAATTGGCTCAGGTGACGACACCGCTGGATTAAGTGCCCTAATAATAAAAGTGAGCAGCTAGAGTATTTGTAGCTGCTGACTTTAATTTTTTTGGGGGGGGAGCCTGGAGCTTCTCTTTAAACCTTGCCTTTGGAAGTTTGAATAGGACACAAGAAAGGAAGAGGGCAGAAGTTATACAAATGCTTCCCTGTTCACACTGAGCATTTTGTTGCACACTTTCATGTCCCTACAAGCGACAATGGTTATCATCAAGAATCCCATTCTTTTGTATTCAGGCTGTTCACATCTGTAAGCTCAATTGCTTGAGGCTTGAAGAGCACAAGGGTACATGAGCTTTTTTTTTTTTTTTTAAGTGTCCAATCATTTTTCCTCACTTTTTGGGGGAGTTTTTGTGTCTAAACAACTATTCTCCTCTGTTCCCCTCCCAAAAAATGGCTGAGCATGCATATACATGCAAAAATGCTTGCAAAAAAAAAGGGCTTCCGAAGCGCCTGAATCCCAGCCAAGGTGTGAGGCCTTATGCAAATTGGGTGAAATGTGCAGCGCTTATGTGATCATATAAACCATAACAAATGATATGAGTACAAAAGAACGTGAATAATAAATGATGTGCTCAAAAATACTCCAAGCAGTCCTCTATTATGACATGTGATGTCTATAAATAGAAGAACTTGGACGTGTGATGTCCAAAAAAGTCAGTGACAAACTTCAATCATGTGTGATGATAATCCTCAACCACATGTGGATATGATATAGTGATAGTCTTTAACTTCAAATATGTATGATGTAATAACAGTTGATAGTAGATCCACCACCAAAGACAACAGAAGTTGCTTACCGGGGGGATTGAACTGAAATAGGTGTACACCTAGTGAGTCAATCAAGCTTTGTGGTATCACACGTCACACGTCATCACACGTCCAAGTTCCTCTATTTATAGACATCATATGTCATAATAGAGGACTGCTTGGAGTATTTTTGAGCACATCATTTATTATTCACGCTTTTTTGTACTCATATCATTTGTTATGGTTTATACAATCACATAAGCGCTGCACATTTCACCCAATTTGTAATTTTTGCACCTTTATCCACTGCTGTGCTGGCTGCTTTAGTTTTTTCAATTTTTGTTTGATTTATTTTATAGAAAGCGTGGTATATATGTGTTTATAATTTACAGTGAGGCCTTATGCACACTGCAGCTGTCAAACACCCATTTTACAAGCGTTTGACTTTTTTTTTCTGCCCCTAAATGCCCCTCTATGTTAGCTCATGTGTCCATGTACACATAGGCTTTTAGAGGAGTTTAGAAGCAGGGATGTTTGGGGGCAGAAATCTCAAAGCACCAAAATCATGCTCAGAAGAGGAATGCTTTAGCAGAAAAAACGACCGACTAAACTCTTGTAAGCGCGTTTATTCATTTCAAAGGTCAGAATAGATTAATATTCTGTCCAATTAAATTAATAAATGGCCAAATGCTTGACGTGCTTAAAGCGGAGTTCCACCCAAAAATGGAACTTCCGCTTTAAGGGAGGTGACCCCTGACATGCTACATTTGGCATGTCATTTTTTTTGGGGGGGGGGGGAGCAGATACCCTCTTTTTAAAGGGTTCCAGCTCCCACTTCCTCCCGGTGCACCACGACACTGGAAGGAAGATCACCTCTCCCCCCTCCCTCTCGGCAATCATCTGGGACATGTCACAGGTCCCAGATGATTGCCCGGCCAGTCACGGTGCGCGACACGGCTCGCGCATGCACAGTGGGACAGGTAAGTGTCCTATTATTAAAAGTCAGCAGCTGCAGTATTTGTAGCTGCTGACTTTTATTTTATTTTTTTAAGCAGAACTCCCCTTTAAATAGGTTTCTTAGGAGAAAATCATTCAGATGAGCCTAGTGTGCATAAGGCTCAAATGAAGGGAAGTACCCTCCCAGTGACCCTGCGGGATGCTCTCATACTTCAGTCATATACAGGGAACTCAGATTACAGTAAACTGAATTTTCTGACTTTAGCACAGATGCAGTATTGCCAAACAGTGCTTGTTCTCCATTGATTGCTTTAACTTGTTGCAGAAACTTCACTAACTTAATCACTTCCTTGAATACAGAAAAATCTTCACCCCGTAACTAATAATTACAGAATGGAATTAAAGTAACCTTCTTCATACTTTTTCTCCTGGGCTAACTATACTTCTTTAGACCTATCTGTTAAATTACATTTTTTTGTTAATTTGGTAAATTCTAGATTTCCTTTTGCTCACATGAGCATCCTAAATAAATGTTTGACTATCCCAATCTTAAGTTTATCATTCATCCATGCTTCTAGTATAAAACACAGAGTTATACCACTAAATTCAGATACCATTTTGGTACCTACTGTAACATTAAAGGAAACTTTGATTTTGTACCTGTACTTTCGGATTGCTTAATTTGGTTTCTTCTATGTACTTTTGATTTTATTTTTTTTTTTGTATTTGATTACTTTATTTTGTAACTTTTTTTTGGAAAATAATAAAAATGATTTTAAAGAAAAAAAATATGTTTTGCTTGGAATTGCTGCATAAAAATAAATGTAATACATTTTTAGAATAATATATAACAGAACTAGAGCTAATTGTTTTCATATTCCTAGAGACATGCTTTTAAATTTATGTTCTACATGTTTAGTTGTGCATCGTATATCCTCAATCCTCTCCTTATGTTATAGACAGGCATGCGGCTTCACTAAAATAATAATAATTATGGCAGCCCTAGAGGGAAGAGACAGAATTGGGCTAGGAAACCATTGGGAGCTCCAGATCCCTGTTGTGTCTAGGTGAGGATAGACGGTATTTATGTGGATGTCTCGTCTATAACTGTAGTGGACGTAAAATACATCATTATTACCGTCTGTGGATTCTGTAGACATCACACAGACAAACATTTTTTGCATCCCTTGATTGTGGATTTATTAAGCGGTATGGTTAAATGCATCAATACAATCACAGCACAAGAATAAGTCATGTGCTTCATCTTGCTTTTTAAATAGATAAATATCATTATTATGGTTTAAGTTAAATAGAGATATATATATAGAACTTGTGTGGAATGTAATCAATTCATGGACTGGGAATGGAAATGTCAATATGAAACTAGGAGAGAGTATGTATATACAAGTTTAATGGAACATGTATATTGATTTCCAGTCTAGATTGAACACTTTAAAGAAACCTGTATTATTTCATTTCAGGAAACCTTAAACAAGCAAAATGACCTTACCCGGGGCAATTATATGAGTATAGGAAAAAAAGAGCGATGCGATGCCGGAGAATTGTAATGTAGCAAATCCGTACTCCATGGTGTTGCAATCCAAAGAATGACTAAAATCTAATTACACCATTATTGTTTTTATGGTCTTATTTTAGTTTTTGGTAGATGATTGAGAGTTGAGTCAGATTCTATTTATTTAATACTTCTGGGGGACTTGAGTTTCCAGCCTGTAACAGCCATTATAAAACAATCTCTTTCTTCGTTAGATTTTTCATTTATTTTACATTATAGGGAATGCAGTGTGGGTGGTGGTGGTGGTGGTGGGGGGGGAAAGTAAAGGTGGGGAGCCAGGAATTCTAGCAGGGAAATCACTTTGCTTCCACTAAAGATATTAGAAAGAAACAGCCACCAGGCTGAATTTGTTACACAATTTAATTTATTATTTAAACTTTTAATGAAGCTTTTAGTAATTTAAAGTTGAACTTCAGTCATTTTTTTATCTTTCCATCTATTAAATCTTCTGCCCTTGTTGTTTTTACTTTGGATAGTAACATTTTTTTTTCTGCCCAGTAATTACCTTATACAGCCCACTTCCTGTTTCTTGTCTGGAAAAAATCCTAGGCTTATGACATCATTCACAGCTCCCTCTCTTACTCTCGTGAGAGTTTGCCAGGAAGGTGGGGGGTGAGTCATAAGAGGGCCAATGAGAGTTGCAGAGCTGGAGGTGTGTGTCTGTGTAAATCCAGGACGTGAACAGGCAGCAGCTTCAGCTGCTCACAGTTAAAATGATTGCAGCCAGACTCAGTGGAGGGAGATTTCTGTAGTATATTTGGCAAGTCCAGAATCACAGTATATATAAAATAATATGTAAAATGTGTGCAAAATTGCTGCGCTGAACCACTCAAAAACCAAATATAATGGAATACGTACAGCTGCTAACACTAAAGCAAACAAAGTCCAGAATGAATATAAATACAAAAGTGTAGCGCTAAGTGTATAAAACACTGTGAAAGTGAAATGTATATCACAACAGTTGGTGGAAACAAGTGTTATGATAAGATATGTTAAGATCTAAAAACAACATATTACAACAATATTGTGTGGTGACTATGGCATAATAAAGTCCAAACACTAATGAAAGGAATCAAATGAAACTCATAAATGTAATGTCCACTCAAATGGCTATGATGAAATCCTCTGTGCCAAATAATGGAATGATGTAGACACAAGGGTGGCTGTATGACACAAAACGTAACGGATGGACATTCGTCTAATGGTCTTCCAGGCAGATGGGAATTAGACCTTGGGTGTACTCGATTTTAGCATTTAAAGGTGTGAGCTACCCACAATGACCACTGACTGACACATTCTTCCCTTCTTTCAGGCCTGGTGTGATCCCATTGGGTGACCGATGATGATTGATAGGCTGAACTCCGTCCTCCACTGCAGACTATCTCCACTCCTCTGGAGACGCTGCGGTGGAGGACGGAGTTCAGCCTAGCTTAAGTATAAACATTCTAACAATCATCATTGGCCACCCAATGGGTACCCTCAGATCACACCAGGCCTGAAAGAAGAGAAGAATGTGTCAGTGGTTGTTGTGGGGAGCTCACGCCTTTAATTGCTAAAATTAAGCATACCCAAGGTCTAATTCCCATCTGCCTGGAAGACCTGCCTGAGTTCCGGACATTCGGTTGTTATACCTGGACTCAGATTGGCTGATTGACACAACGCCTGCTCTTGGAGTGATTCTTCCACAGGCCTCGTCCACCTCTCAGTCAGTGGCACTGATGAGCACCTGGCTTTCGGCCAAAACACACGCCTGATTGGCCCACTATCGTATGACAAGGTGGGTCCACCTTGTTTAGTAAGAAGTACCCATCCATAATCTGCTATTAGACGAATGTCCATCCATTACGTTTTGTGTCATACAGCCACCCTTGTGTCTACATCATTCCATTATTTGTCACAGAGGATTTCATCATAGCCATTTGAGTGGACATTACTTTTATGAGTTTATTTTGATTCCTTTCATTAGTGTTTGGACTTTATTATGCCATAGTCACCACACACTATTGTTGTAATATGTTGTTTTTATACTTTCAAATATTTTATCATAACACTTGTTTCCACCAACTGTTGTGATATACATTTGACTTTCACAGTGTTTTATACACTTAGCGCTACACTTTTGTATTTATAAAGTAATATGCAAAGTGGTTGGTGGGAAGCTTCAGGATGGCAAAGATGATTTTCTTACAAATTATGTGAGCAGACTGCAGTTCCTCTTTAATATGGATGTTTCTTCCTGTTCCTTGCAGCCCTATCCTCAACATTAATTTCATTATTTTTGTATACATGCCTTTTTATCCAGCAGTCTCCAGTCCAGTGACATAGTTACATAGTAGGTGAGGTTGAAAAAAGACACAAGTCCAACCTATGTGTGTGATTACTATGATGATGTCCACAAGTCCTCCTCATCCAGTGGTGGCAGTGGGCAGCAGTGCCAGATGACCAAACAGGCAGCGTAGATACCGACCTATGGGCCCCTTACCATTTAAAGTGATTCTGGCAGTGTTATTTTTGTTTTTAAATAGCAAATATGTTATACGTACCTGCTCTGTGCAATGGATTTGCACAGAGCAGCCCTGATCCTTTTCTTTTTGGGTCCCCTACCCAAGGTCCTGGCTCCTCCACCTAGTTGAGTGCCCCCAATCAGGGGCGGATCCAGGAGGGGGGCAACGGGGCAATTGCCACCCCGAGAAATCTGTTGCAGGCCGAGCAGGTGAGCTCCACCGCGAGTGGCTCCGAGGGTGGGCGGCTCCACCACGGGTGGATAAGAGAGCGGGCGGCTCCGCGGGAGTGCCGGGCAGCTCCGTGTGAGGGCGGGCAGGCAGGCGGGAGAGAGCGGATTGGCCGGGCTGCTGGGTGGCTCAGTGTGTGGATGGGCGGGTGAGACTGAGGCTGAGCAGGCTAGGTGTGTATGTGGGGGTGGCTGGCCAATCAGCGAGCCGACGGGCAGGGGAGCAGAGAGATGACATCATCTCTCACCGCCCCCACACCTCTGCATTAACTTCCGCCCTCACTGTGCAGGTAGTGTGGGCAGCAGGGAGATTACATTATCTCTCTGCTGCCTGTCTCTGGTACAAGGAAACAAGAAACAAGCAAAACACCACCTTACCTGGCACGTGACAATTCACATCTGGTGGCAAGTGACAATCCGCATCTAGTGGAAGATGACGTGGACAGTGACAATCCACATCTAGTGGCATATGACGTGGCAAGTGACAATCCGCAATGTGTGGCATATGACGTGGCAAGTGACAATCTGCATCTAGTGGCAATTGACGTTGCAAGTGACAATCCGCAATGTGTGGCATATGACGTGGCAAGTGACAATCTGCATCCATTGGCAGGTGACAATCCGCAATGTGTGGCATATGTTGTGGCAAGTGACAATCAGCATCTAGTGGCAATTGACGTGGCAAGTGAAAATCCGCAATGTGTGGCATATGACGTGGCAAGTGACAATCTGCATCCAGTCCAGGTGACGTGGCAAGTCACAATCCACAAGGTGTGGCAAGTGACAATCCGCATCTAGTGGCAGCTGATGTAGCAAGTGACAATCTGCAACATGTGGCAGGTGTCAATCTGCATCTGGTGGCAGGCAAGTGACAATCCACAAAATGTGACAGGCGACAGTGGTAAGTGACACGCTCTGGGTTCCCACTGATACTGCATTATGGTGAGTTGAATGATTTCATTTGATATTACAATGTATTAATAGAAATAATGCGCTTCAATCATCCTGACACCATAACAACCATGGTGCTGGGATGATTAAAGCACCAACAACAGCCATTTCCCCGATAAATTGTCCGCAAAAAAAAAAGTATTTTCTGGCAGTGCCCCTCCCGAGACAAGGCTCTGGATCCGCCCCTGCCCCCAAGAGCAAGCCTCTTGCTATGGGGGCACTTAAGCAGGCTCCATCCCGAACCATGCTCCTGTGAATGGACACTGTCCATTCACACACCGACGCGGTTCGACCCTGCTCCCTGCTCTCTCCTCATTGACTCATTGGCTGTGATTGAGAGCAGCAGGAGCCAATGGCTTCCATTCCCATGTGAGCCAATGAGGAGAGATAGACGCGGGAGAGCTGCTGCTCTCATGCACAGTGCTGGATTGACATGAAGCTCAGGTAAGTATAAGTGGGGGCTGGGGGGGGGGGTGGTGCAGAGCTACACCCGTGAGGTTTTTTTACCTTAATGCATACATGCATTAAGGTAAAAAAACTGCCATTAGAACCATTTTAAGGGCTCCGAAGTCCGCAACACGGATCAAAATAATATTGATTTGATCTTGAAAGAAAAATACAATGAAGCTTTCATAAATTGTTCACAAAAGATAGAAAAAATGAATTAACGCAAAGAAACGAAAGTTTTACATTAGAGACTCTATAGAGAAATGACTGTACCCAATAACAACTTAAAGTACATAAACCATAGACATCAGGTTCACATTACACTCTTGAAAGCTCATCTTCTTTCAGCTGTCAATTTGTAAAAAAATTTGTAGTGTGTGTGTAATGTACAGTAGTAATGGTCATCTCCATCCAGCGACCAACATGCACACTACTTAGTTCTATGTTATCCCACTAGAAACCTCCAGAAACCTGTGAGGGGGGCCCCCAAGGTTACAGCATATCAATGCAGTTCTTTGCAACATTCCCTTGTAAGCCCAGGATGGCTTGATAACACTTCCCCAGGGGCATGACCATAATGCCTGGGCGCACAGGCAGTAGGTTGACATTGGATTAAAAGAAAACTGACTCTGGACCACCACAGAGAAGGATGCATGGGCAGTGCTGGTGCCTAGAGAGGGCAAATGCTGCTTGGCAACCTTTTTCTTTATTATAATGAAAGGTGCACATTAAAAAAAATACTAGGTTTGTGCTTTATATTGCACCTTGTCCTAGAGCAAATGTATAGTGTTTTGTATATACTGTATTTATTATGTTCAGGACCAAAAAAATATATATTTTTGGTTCAGGTAAATATAAAAAAAATTGCGTCTGAATATTTTCATATTATTTTTTCCAGACAGCAGATGCTTTGCTGAATATCTTTTGTATAAAAGAGCTCAATATTTCAAACGTTAATTATGCATTTGGCTGAATGAGACAGAGGAACAGATCACATTTTTTCTCCTCTTTCTCTGCTCTGTATAGCTCTGTGCAGATTTTCAATTACAGAGAGACAGCCTGAAAGCAAAGAGCTTCTGCTATACTGTCTAGTTATTAAAGTGTTATGTGTGTGTGTTGTGAGGGTTAAAATGAGCTGCTGCAAGTGTGAAAGAGTTGGCCCCTTCCACCCACCCCCTCTATTCTTAAAACTAATACTATTCTTTCCTAGAATGCAAAGTGCTCCCTGATTGGCAGAAGCAGATCCTATCATTAACCTACCTGTCCTCCAATCACAGAATGCTTTGCATTCTATGAAAGAATAGTAAGAATTCTATGAAAGGTGGAGGTGGGCCAAAGGGGTGGGAGAGGAGGGCAGCACAACTCTTTAAACCCCTTATGTTACACACTGAGGTTTCTTGGTTCACATCTGAGCTCCAACGCTGCTGGTGAAGACAACTGCCAGACCTGACATTAGGACTACTACCACTTTCTTGCCTACAACGGGTAGTGACTGGTTCCAACATAACTCAATCTCTCATTAAGATCAGTCCTTTTAGGCCAGCCCTCTTCCCTTTTAGTGGTAGCACAATCAGTTAAAGTCGCTCTGGTAATCTTATTGCTAAGTGTCTATATTATACATTGGAGTGTTGCTGTTATCCATTGTTATTGCTATTTTTACATATCAGTCTACTGAGTGTTCAATTCAACCTGGTTTTGGGGTGTTTTTCCAGGATTTGGCTGATTGATGCTCCTATATACCCCTTTTTGCTGTCTAGTCAATGCAAAGTACTGTTGAACTCAGTTTGCAATGTGTCTGTGCTTTATTTAAAGGGGTATACACTATGTCAGACCCTAGAGTTCCAGATGGGCTGGGAAGTTCCCAGGTTTAGGGCAGCACAGGAGGACAAGAATAAACTAGTGGCCCTCACGGGGGGTGGAGCTACATGTAATGCCTATTTCTGACCCCTGCATTCTGTGTTACAGTGCCTTGAAAAAGTATTCATACCCCTTGAAATTGTACACATTTTGTCATGTTACAACCAAAAACATAAAAGTATTTTATATGATAGACCAACACAAAGTGGCACATAATTGTGAAGTGGAAGGAAAATGATAAATGGATTTCAATTTTTTTTTACAAATAAATATCTGAAAAAAAAGTGTGGTGTGCATTTGTATTCAGCCCCCTTTACTCTGATACCCCCAACTAAAATCTAGTGGAACCAATTCCCTTCAGAAGTCACCTAATTAATAAATAGAGTCCACCAGTGTGTAATTTAAACTCAGTATAAATACAGCTGTACTGTGAAGCCCTCAGAGGTTTATTAGAGTACAGTAGTGAACAAACAGCATCAAGAAGGCCAAGGAACACTGAAGACAGTTCAGGGATAAAGTTGTGGAGAAGTTTAAAGCAGGGTTAGGTTTTTCACTGTTCACTGATGTTTACTACTAGTCCCATTCTGCCGAGTCTTTGAATCCTCAATAGGTGGTGCACCTTATGCCCTTCCCTATCTCCCATTTTTTCATTATACCAGCTTTTTGCCCATGTGATGTGTATGTGTGGCATGTATGTGGACGGTGTCTAGACACTTCACTTTGAATAGACAACATTGTCTTTTAAGATGGTGTTTTGGTGGAGGTGTCTATTTTTTGTACCAGCCAATTTTTACCGTATTTTTGCAAAAAACTTTTGCTATTTATTATTTTTTGATTGTCCCTTGTTTTTTGTACTATATCCCAGAGGCTCTACATGTGGTGCTTTGAACTTTACTCTCTTTTTTCTTTAGTTTAGTTCCATTGTTGTTATTTGTCGATGGTTTGCCACAGAGCCCCACATATATTACTGTGCAGTAAGTGGATGAGTACTTATGGTAATATCTATACCTTTATAATTATTCTCCCAGTCATTTATGTATTTTTGTTACAAAAAAATATTCCAAGCTTTGAACCTCTCACGGAGCTCTGTTCAATCCATCATCCGAAAATGGAAAGAGTATGGCACAACTGCAAACCTACCAAGACATGGCTGTCCACCTAAACTGACAGGCCGGCCAAGGAGAGCATTAATCAGAGAAGCAGCCAAGAGGCCCATGGTAACTCTGGAGGAGCTGCAGAGATCCACAGTTCAGGTGGGAGACTCTGTCCACAGGATAACTATTAGTCGTGTGCTCCACATATCTGGTCTTTATGGAAGAGTGGCAAGAAGAAAGCTATTGTTGGAAGAAAGCTAAAAGAAGTCCCATTTGCAGTTTGCGAGGAACCATGTGGGGGACACAGCAAACATATGGAAGAAGGTGCTCTGGTCAGATGAGATCAAAATTGAACTTTTTGGCCTAAAAGCAAAAAGCTATGTGTGGCGGAAAACAAACTCTGCACATCACCCTGAACACACCATCCCCACCGTGAAACATGGTGGTGGCGGCATCATGTAGTGGGGATGCTTTTCTTCAGCAGGGACAGGGAAGCTAGTCAGAGTTGATGGCAAAATGGATGGAGCCAAATACCGGGCAAGCTTAGAAGAAAACCTATTAGAGTCTGCAAAAGACTTGAGACCGGGGAGGAGGTTCACCTTCCAGCAGAATAACGACTCTAAACATACAGCCAGAGTTACAATGGAATGGTTTATCAAAGCATATTTATGTGCTAGAATGGCCCAGTCAAAGTCCAGACCTAAATCCAATTGAGAATCTGTGGCAAGACTTGAAAAATTGCTGTTCACAGACGCTCTCCATCCAATCTGACAGAGCTTGAGTTATTTTGCAAAGCAGAATGGGCAGAAATGTCACTCTCTAGATGTGCAAAGCACATGGTCTATCCCATAAAATACAATTACGTTTTTGGTTGTAACATTGCAAAATGTGGAAAATTTCAAGGGGTATGAATACTTTTTCAAGGCACTCTACATAGTAATGACCTCTGAAATTTTCTAAAATTTTTCTTTAACATGATCAAAAAAATAATTTTAGGCCTGAAGAATACTTAAAACCCTCAAACATTTTATATTTTCTGAAATATACGTTATATATTTTCACATGATATTAGCGCAACAGTTTATAAAATACAGAATTTCAGTAACATATGCACTAAAGTTAATTTTAGGGCACAAAAAGGCAATAATTTACCCATTTTTTTGGTAACATATAAAAGATGAAGTTGTACTGAGTGATTATATACCCAACATGTCACGCATTTAACCACTTGCCGACCGCCGCACACAGATGTACGTCGACAGGGCGGCACGGGCAGGCAAAAGGGCTTACCTGTACGTCCCTGCCTGCCCGCGGGTGGGGGGTCCAATCGGACCCCCCGTGCCTGCGGCGGTCGGCAAATCTTCCCCGGCGATCGGTGGTGAGGGGGAGGCCATCCATTCGTGGCCCCCCCCTCGCGATCGCTCCCAGCCAATGGGATCATTTCCCTGCCTCTGTATTGTACACAGAGGCAGAGGAAATGATGTCATCTCTCCTCGGGTCGGTATTTTCCGTTCCGGGCCGAGGAGAGAAGACATGTGAGTGCACAACACTACACACACACAGTAGAACATGCCAGGCATACAAAACACCCCGATCCCCCCCCCGATCACCCCCCGATCGCCCCCCCAATCACCCCCCCCTGTCACAAACTGACACCAAGCAGGTCTTTTTTTTTTTTTTTCCTGATTACTGCATAGTGTCAGTTTGTGACAGTTACAGTGTTGGGACAGTGAGTATTACCCCCCTTTAGGTCTAGGGTACCCCACTAACCCCCCCTAATAAAGTTTTAACCCCTTGATCACCCCCTGTCACCAGTGTCACTAAGCGATCATTTTTCTGATCGCTGTATTAGTGTCGCTGGTGACGCTAGTTAGGGACGTAAATATTTAGGTTCGCCGTCAGCGTTTTATAGCGACAGGGACCCCCATATACTACCTAATAAATGTTTTAACCCCTTGATTGCCCCCTAGTTAACCCTTTCACCACTGATCACTGTATAACCGTTACGGGTGACGCTGGTTAGTTTGTTTATTTTTTATAGTGTCAGGGCACCCGCCGTTTATTACCGAATAAAGGTTTAGCCCCCTGATCGCCCGGCGGTGATATGTGTCGCCCCAGGCAGCGTCAGATTAGCGCCAGTACCGCTAACACCCACGCACGCATCATACGCCTCCCTTAGTGGTATAGTATCTGTACGGATCAATATCTGATCCAATCAGATCTATACTAGCGTCCCCAGCAGTTTAGGGTTCCCAAAAACGCAGTGTTAGCGGGATCAGCCCAGATACCTGCTAGCACCTGCGTTTTTCACCTCCGCCCGGCCCACCCAAGTGCAGTATCGATCGATCACTGTCACTTACAAAACACTAAACGCATAACTGAAGCGTTCAGAGTCAGGCCTGATCCCTGGGATCGCTAACAGTTTTCTTGGTAGCGTTTTGGTGAACTGGCAAGCACCAGCCCCAGGCAGCGTCAGGTTAGCGCCAGTACCGCTAACACCCACGCACGCACCGTACACCTCCCTTAGTGGTATAGTATCTGATCGGATCAATATCTGATCCGATCAGATCTATACTAGCGTCCCCAGCAGTTTAGGGTTCCCAAAAACGCAGTGTTAGCGGGATCAGCCCAGATACCTGCTAGCACCTGCGTTTTGCCCCTCCGCCCGGCCCAGCCCACCCAAGTGCAGTATCGATCCATCACTGTCACTTACAAAACACTAAACTAAAGAGTCAGGCCTGATCCTGCGATCGCTAACAGTTTTTTTGGTAGCGTTTTGGTGAAGTGGCAAGCACCAGCGGCCTAGTACACCCCGGTCGTAGTCAAACCAGCACTGCAGTAACACTTGGTGACGTGGCGAGTCCCATAAGTGCAGTTCAAGCTGGTGAGGTGGCAAGCACAAGTAGTGTCCCGCTGCCACCAAAAAGACAAACACAGGCCCGTCGTGCCCATAGTGCCTTTCCTGCTGCATTCGCCAATCCTAATTGGGAACCCACCGCTTCTGCAGCGCCCGTACTTCCCCCATTCACATCCCCAACCAAATGCAGTCGGCTGCATGAGAGGCATTTTCTTTATGTCCTCCCGAGTACCCCTACCCAACGAACCCCCCCAAAAAAGATGTTGTGTCTGCAGCAAGCGCGGATATAGGCATGACACCCACTATTATTGTCCCTCCTGTCCTGACAATCCTGGTCTTTGCATTGGTGAATGTTTTGAACGCTACCATTCACTAGTTGAGTATTAGCGTAGGGTACAGCATTCCACAGACTAGGCACACTTTCACAGGGTCTCCCAAGATGCCATCGCATTTTGAGAGACCCGAACCTGGAACCGGTTACAGTTATAAAAGTTACAGTTACAAAAAAAAGTGTAAAAAAAAAAAACACATACAAAAATATAAAATAAAAAAAAATAGTTGTCGTTTTATTGTTCTCTCTCTCTCTATTCTCTCTATTGTTCTGCTCTTTTTTACTGTATTCTATTCTGCAATGTTTTATTGTTGTTATGTTTTATCATGTTTGCTTTTCAGGTATGCAATTTTTTATACTTTACCGTTTACTGTGCTTTATTCTTAACCATTTTTTTGTCTTCAGGTACGCCATTCACGACTTTGAGTGGTTATACCAGAATGATGCCTGCAGGTTTAGGTATCATCTTGGTATCATTCTTTTCAGCCAGCGGTCGGCTTTCATGTAAAAGCAATCCTAGCAGCTAATTAGCCTCTAGACTGCTTTTACAAGCCGTGGGAGGGAATGCCCCCCCCCCAACGTCTTCCGTGTTTTTCTCTGGCTCTCCTGTCTCAACAGGGAACCTGAAAATGCAGCCGGTGATTCAGCCAGCTGACCATAGAGCTGATCAGAGACCAGAGTGGCTCCAAACATCTCTATGGCCTAAGAAACCGGAAGCTACGAGCATTTTATGACTTAGATTTCGCCGGATGTAAACAGCGCCATTGGGAAATTGGGAAAGCATTTTATCACACCGATCTTGGTGTGGTCTGATGCTTTGAGGGCAGAGGAGAAATCTAGGGTCTAATAGACCCCAATTTTTTCAAAAAAGAGTACCTGTCACTACCTATTGCTATGATAGGGGATATTTACATTCCCTGAGATAACAATAAAAATGATTAAAAAAAAAAAAAAATGAAAGGAACAGTTTAAAAATAAGATAAAAAAAAATAAGAATAATAAAGAAAAAAAAAAAAAAAAGCACCCCTGTCCCCCCTGCTCTCGTGCTAAGGCGAACGCAAGCGTCGGTCTGGCGTCAAATGTAAACAGCAATTGCACCATGCATGTGAGGTATCACCGCGAACGTCAGATCGAGGGCAGTAATTTTAGCAGTAGACCTCCTCTGTAAATCTAAAGTGGTAACCTGTAAAGGCTTTTAAAGGCTTTTAAAAATGTATTTAGTTTGTCGCCACTGCACGTTTGTGCGCAATTTTAAAGCATGTCATGTTTGGTATCCATGTACTCGGCCTAAGATCATCTTTTTTATTACATCAAACATTTGGGCAATATAGTGTGTTTTAGTGCATTAAAATTTAAAAAAGTGTGTTTTTTCCCCAAAAAATGCGTTTGAAAAATCGCTGCGCAAATACTGTGTGAAAAAAAAAATGAAACACCCACCATTTTAATCTGTAGGGCATTTGCTTTAAAAAAATATATAATGTTTGGGGGTTCAAAGTAATTTTCTTGCAAAAAAAAATTATTTTTTTATGTAATCAAAAAGTGTCAGAAAGGGCTTTGTCTTCAAGTGGTTAGAAGAGTGGGTGATGTGTGACATAAGCTTCTAAATGTTGTGCATAAAATGCCAGGACAGTTCAAAACCCCTCCAAATGACCCCATTTTGGAAAGTAGACACCCCAAGCTATTTGCTGAGAGGCATGTCGAGTCCATGGAATATTTTATATTGTGACACAAGTTGCGGGAAAGAGACAATTTTTTATTTTTTTTAGCGCAAAGTTGTCACTAAATGATATATTGCTCAAACATGCCATGGGAATATGTGAAATTACACCCCAAAATACATTCTGTTGCTTCTCCTGAGTACGGGGATACCACATGTGTGAGACTTTTTGGGAGCCTAGCCGGGTACGGGACCCCAAAAACCAAGCACCGCCTTCAGGCTTTCTAAGGCCGTAAATTTTTGATTTCACTCTTCACTGCCTATCACAGTTTCGGAGGCCATGGAATGCCCAGGTGGCAAAACCCCCCCCCCAAATGACCCCATTTTGGAAAGTAAACACCCCAAGCTATTTGCTGAGAGGTACGGTGAGTATTTTGCAGACCTCACTTTTTGTCACAAAGTTTTGAAAATGGAAAAAAGAAAAAAAAAATTTTTTTTTCTCGTCTTTCTTTATTTTCAAAAACAAATGAGAGCTGCAAAATACTCACCATGCCTCTCAGCAAATAGCTTGGGGTGTCTACTTTCCAAAATGGGGTCATTTGGGGGAGTTTTATGCCATCTGGGCATTTTATGGCCTTCAAAACTGTGATAGGTAGTGAGGAGTAAAATCAAAAATGTACGCCCTTAGAAATCCTGAAGGCAGTGATTGGTTTTCGCGGCCCCGTACGCGGCTAGGCTCCCAAAAAGTCCCACACATGTGGTATCCCCATACTCAGGAGAAGCAGCTAAATGTATTTTGGGGTGCAATTCCACATATGCCCATGGCCTGTGTGAGCAATATATCATTTAGTGACAACTTTTTGTAATTTTTTTTTTTTTTTTTAGTCATTATTCAATCACTTGGGACAAAAAAAAATGAATATTCAATGGGCTCAACATGCCTCTCAGCAATTTCCTTGGGGTGTCTACTTTCCAAAATGGGGTCATTTGTGGGGGTTTTGTACTGCCCTGCCATTTTAGCACCTCAAGAAACGACATAGGCAGTCATAAATTAAAGGCTGTGTAAATTCCAGAAAATGTACCCTAGTTTGTAGGCGCTATAACTTTTGCGCAAACCAATAAATATACACTTATTGACATTTTTTTTACCAAAGACATGTGGCCGAATACATTTTGGCCTAAATGTATGACTAAAATTGAGTTTATTGGATTTTTTTTAGAACAAAAAGTAGAAAATATCATTTTTTTTCCAAATTTTCGGTCTTTTTCCGTGTATAGCGCAAAAAATAAAAACGGCAGAGGTGATCAAATACCATCAAAAGAAAGCTCTATTTGTGGGAAGAAAAGGACGCAAATTTCGTTTGGGTACAGCATTGCATGACCGCGCAATTAGCAGTTAAAGCGACGCAGTGCCAAATTGTAAAAAGTGCTCTGGTCAGGAAGGGGGTAAATCCTTCCGGGGCTGAAGTGGTTAAATTGCATGAGCCCGTGAAACAGTGAAAAACCTATAATACCCTATATTTTCCATAGACAATGCTTTAAAAGCCTACAGGTCATCAGTTTAGAGTTACCTAGGAGCTCTAGTGCTGAAGTTATTGGTATCACTCTGGCATGCATGATGATATATAACATTTGAGCAATCAACCTTTTTGTACATAGACGCCCTAACGCATGAGTTTTTGTATGTATGCTTGCATATATGGGGGTGGGGGGCACAGTTTTGTTTAGTTTTTTTTTTCATTTAGATTTTTTATGTGTCTCTTAACCACTTACGGATCACCGCATGCCGATATACATCGTAACTTTGAAGAGAAATAGCTGCCATAACCCCCGGTATCCTCTTCTTCGGCCGGTGGTCCGCTTTCCAATAATAGTTGTTTCTGCGGCAGATTCGCCATAAGATCACTTTTATCGGCATCGGGAGAGGGTCTCCAGACGCGCTCCGGTGCCCTCTGCCGCTTACCAGTGGCGGAGGCGATCGGATCCTTTCTCATGCTGGGTATGGAGACGAGTGAGGGGAAGATGGCCCCCACCCATCTCCATACCATTGTCAAAGTGTCACTTCCGCCAATAGCTCGTAAAGGGCCATTTTTCAAAAAAAAAAATTATTTTTATTTTTTTCATTGCATTTTAGTTAAATATAACATCTGAGGTCTTTTTGACCCCAGATCTCATATTTTTTTTTTAACAGTTACGTTTTTATTTATCTCCAACGGAGAAAAGTTTCAGTACAAACATAAAAAAGAAGTACATTCACAAATATATATATAAATATACATATATCCATGCATATACATAAAAATATAAAAAAAAAAAAAAACAGATCTCATATTTAAGAGGTCCTGTCATGCTTTTTTTTTTATTACAAGGGATGTTTACATCCCTTGTAATAGGAATAAAAGTGACACTTTTTTTTTTAAAGAACAGTGTAAAAATAAAAAAAAAAACGGTAAAATAAATAAGAAAGAAAAAAATTTAAATGCACCCCGTCCTGCTGAGCTCGTGTGCAGAAGCGAACGCATACACAAGTAGCGCCCGCATATGAAAACGGTGTTCAAACCACACATGTGAGGTATCGCCACGATCGGTAGAGCAAGAGCAATAATTCTAGCCCTAGACCTCCTCTGTAACTCAAAACATGCAACCTGTAGATGGAGATTTTTAAGGGTAAAAGTTTGTCGCCACTCCACGAACGGGCGCAATTTTGAAGCGTAACATGTTGGGTATCAATTTACTCGGCGTAACATTATCTTTCACAATATGGAAAAAAATTGGGCTAACTTTACTGCTGTCTTATTTTTTAATTCAAAAAAGTGTATTTTTAAAAAAAAAAATTTGCTTGTAAGACCACTGCGCAAATACAGTGTGACAGAAAGTATTGCAACGACCGCCATTTTATTCTCTAGGGTGTTAGTAAAAAAAAAAAGTATAATGTTTGGGGATTCTAAGTCATTTTCTAGCAAAAAAAAATGTTTTTAACTTGTAAACAACAAATCTCATAAAGAGGCTCGGTCCTTAAGTGGTTAAAATGTTTTGAATTTTTTTTTTTTTTTTAACATGACTTTATTGCTATCACATAAGGGACCAATAGCCTCCTATATAATAGCATATAGGGGATAGATCCTCTTTATGGCAAGCGGCGGAATGGTGCAAGGAGAGAGGCAGAAGTGGAGAGGAGCACTGTTTACAGTGAGGGGACAGTGTGTAGATACATGTCACTTGTCACTTGCCGGCTGTGACTGTCATTTCCGGCTCTGAATGTAATGTTTACTTTATAGCGTCGGAGAAGGAGCTGTCATTTGGCCCTTTGCTAAAGTAAACAAAGGGGTGACCCCACCCCTTTCTCTACTTCAGTGGCGGTGCCGAATGGCAGCTCCTTTTCTGGTGCTATAAAGTAAACAATGAGCATAGCTGGCAATGACAGCCACAGCCGGCAAGTGACATGGCCTGTATGTAAACACTGCCCCCTCACTGTAAACACTGCTCCTCTCTGCATGCACACACTGCCAAACCCATCCCTTGTCTGTTGTACACACTACGCACCACTGCATTCAGTCTGTGCTGTCAGTGGGAATTCCCGCTGACAGCAGAAATGAGTCACTGTTTGTTAGGATGCCCGCGGCTCCTAACAACCAATGCAAAAAATCGATGCAAAAATGAACCGTTTGTCCGTTTACATCCATTTTTCGTCTGTTCCGTTTTTTTAAACGGAAACCAAAATAGTACTTTGATCCTTTCCAAAAAAGTGGATGTTGACATATGCAGATGTAAATGGATGATGATCCATTTACATCAATTTCCATAGAGATGCGTGAATATCCATTTTTCATCCGTCAACAGATAAATGAAAAACGGAGAAAATGGTCCACATGTGTGAAAGGGGCCTTAGAGTATCCTTTGGTTGCCGGTACTAGTTTATTGATAGTTAAAAAAAGTTTGTCCTTTTTGAATCTTTTGTTGAAATAGTAGCAAGGAAGCATACAGTAGTGGTGGAATGCCCCTTGGGCGAACTTCCCAACTTTTTGAGATGGGAATGAGGGACACCCATCAGCAAAAGTATGCAGGCATAGGACACACCCCTTGCCACGCCCCTTAAAGGAGAATTGCACAAAAAAACAAGATTGGTTAAACCCACAAGTGCTTTTTTTTACCACTACTATTCCTTTATATTGGCTTTTGGAATTTAAAAATGCAGCAATTTAGAAATCAGATGAAAGGTTTAGCACCGGGAAACACTTTTTGATAGATAATAGGTGCATTTCATATACATCTATATAGATCGGACCAAAATGAGGGACAAATGAGGAGGAAAGAGGGACAGAGGGACATTGCTCCAAATCAGGGACAGTTGGGAACTATGCCCTTGGGGCTTTTAAGCAGCTCAGAATTAAGGAAAAGGGAGAGTGCTAACATCAGTTATCACATCACCAGCACAGCAGATAGATTGCAGTACATGTGTTATGCCAAGGTGACACACAGGATGGAGTGGGCTGCATCAAGCACTCTACACCAGGAATATGACACAATAATCTTAATCATATTTCACTATCTTAAAGAGATCCTGTCACCAGGCCATTTATTTAAAAAATAAAAACTTCCAATAGAATTACACTATGGGGGTTATTTACGAAAGGCAAATCCACTTTGCACTGCAAGTGCACTTGGAAGTGCAGTCGCTCTAAATCTAAGGGGTAGATCTGAAATGAGGGGAAGCTCTGCTGATTTTATCATCCAATCATGTGCAAAATGCTGTTTTTTATTTTCCTTGCATATCCCCCTCAGATCTACAGCGACTTTACTTCCAGGTACACTTTCTGTGGACTTTCAAGTGCACTTGCAGTGCAAAGTGGATGTTCTTTTAGTAAATAACCCCCTTTGTGCATTTAATGTATTGTATGCATGATATTTACTTGCAAAAGGTCCTTGTGCGGACAGCCAAAAGCCTGAGACTGAGCTGGGCACCGCCATCTTAGATGTGATATTAGCAGTCCCACTGACTCAGAACTGTCACTCAAGTGATACTTTATAGCAGTGATTGTCAACTTGCAAGGTAAAGTGGGGCTCAAATGCATCCCCCAATGTTTCCAAATGGCCGTATATCGTATCTATTACAGTTGTATGAAAAAGTTTAGGAACCCCTGACAATTTCCATGATCATCATTTATAAATATTTGGGTGTTTGGATCAGCAATTTCATTTTGATCTATCAAATAACTGAAGGACACAGTAATATTTCAGTAGTGAAATGAGGTTTATTGGATTAACAGAAAAAGCGCAATATGCATCAAAACGAAATTAGACAGGTACATCCCCGAATAATAAATACAACTATTTTTATATACATACCCTGGTGTTGACTTATTGTTGCCTAAGTAGCCACTTTCTTTGATCCCTGCAGAGATACAGGGGTCGATTTTTTCTATTGTATGCCTTGGTCTTTTTTGGCTATAGCAACATTACCAATTTTGGTAAGTGTTCAAAGGGAACATACCATTATTTTTCCCTATCACCTGGTTATGTATACAGTGGGACCTGGTTTTAGTTTCTCTTCTTTTGTTTACATATACTACGTATGAACACCGATCTCTCTCTCCTCCTAGACAGTCCCCTCCCCCCACAGTTAAAAACACACATAGGGAACACAGTTAACCCCTTGATCGCCCCCTAGTGTTAACCCCTTCCCTGCCAGTAACATTTACACAGTAATCAGTGCATTTTTATAGCACCGATAGCTGTATAATTGTCAATGGTTTCAAAAATGTGTCAAAAGCGTCCGATGTGTCCGCCATAATGTTGCAGTCCCGATAAAAATTGCAGATCGCCATTACTAGAAAAAAAAAATTATAATAAAAATGCCATAAATCTATCCCCTATTTTGTAGACACTATAACTTTTGTGCAAACCAATCAATACACGCTTATTGCGATTTTTTTTTAACCAAAAATGTGTAGAAGAATACATATCGGCCTAAAGTGAGTAAAAAAAAAAAATTTTTGATAGCAAATGTGGGATATTTATTATAGCAAAAATAAAACCAGCAGAGGCGATCAAATACCACCAAAAGAAAGCTCTATTTGTGGGAAAAAAAGGACGTCAATTTTGTTTGGGTACAGCGTTGCATGACCGCGCAAATGGCCCGGTCATTGAGCAGCCAAATCTTCTGGGGCTGAAGCGGTTAAAAAAAATCATGTTAAAGCTGTAGGCGCTTTAATGTTTGTTGAAGTCGAAGCAAGTATAAATGAGCCCTAAGAGTGGGTTGAGCAATGCAAGTCATTCCTATCCCAGTGACCAAATGTGCAGCCAAATTCACCGGTATATGACATAGCACAGAATTTAGAATCATTCATCCATCTAGTTTCAGGCCGGTTAGTTCTCATCAATGATCAGCATAATCTTTAGCAAACAACTGCATTTTACAGTTTTTAAAGCCCATCTCTAACCCCAGCCCCCCCCCCAATTGCTCCCCATCCTCCCAGAGGACTCCCGGAAGTTTTAATTTTTTTTAAAAAAAATTTATACTTACCTTTTCCAGATTTTTTTTAGGATGGTTATGTAACATGGTGGGTTCTCTTTGTCCCTTCTTTCCTTCTTTGGTGATGGGTGGCCCTCCATGATGCAGACATGATGACATCAACACTGATCTTCATTATTCTTCATTCATTTTTTCATTTTGAATAGAATAAGGGAGGGTTATAGCCCCTGTCAGTTTATTTTTTACCATCCCTGTTGCATTGCAGAGATTTCCCTTCACTTCCTGCCCCATAGCCAAACAGGAAGTGAGAGGAAATCTATGCAAATTAAGGGAATACATTGCCCCCCCCCCCCCCCCAGGCCCTCAGAACTATTGTTCCCATTCGAAAATTTCAGGGCGGGTCTTAAACAGCAAGGGGTGTGGCCTTGACAGGAAGGGGTGGGTCATATTTAAATTAGGGGCTGCATGAGTTTAGTCAGGCCTAGGGCAGCACAAAACCTAAATATGCTACTGGTTAAATCACCATCACTGTGCTGTACTATGAGACAGGAAAACAGCATGCATATGCATAAAGCAACCATAGCTGCCCCATGTGCATACTTAATTAAAATTGTCCATTCTAATATAAACATATGTTTAGAGGGTTATTAAAACAAAGTTGATCAACAACATGTTTATACCTAGAAAAATGTTAAAGGTAATATTTACAGAGGAATGCATGTAGGCTGCCATTGCTGACTTTGTCTCCTTGTAAAAATGGTAAATGCCTGGCTGTCAGACTGATCTGCTTGCTTCCAGATTTACTGAGTCACTCCACTTTGACTTATCTTTTGCATGCTTTTTTTTTTTTTTTTGCAGTGCAGTAATAAGAATTAAAGCCATAGGCAGTCAGGCATCCAGCATTTTCTTAAGGAGTTAATTGTCAGCCTTCATATTTCGCTCAGTACAAGTTACCTTTAAGAAGAATTTTAACTTTTCCTTTTAACTGAGGAAGAAAAGCTCAAAGCATTTTCCTTTCAAAAATTCAATATATTTTATTCTGACCTCTCTCTGCTTGGATTAACCACACTATTGACGATTTATTACAAGTGATCATCTTGTTAGCTGAGCCCACAGGGTATTATGCTTCAGCTTCTTTCAAAATCTATAGTGTAATGACTGACAGTCAACACTAACAGAAACCACATGTTAATATCCTGCTTAATCAATAATTGTTTAAAGGTCAAGGAAGGTATGATATGAAGGAATTTTTAACGTTTACTTCCAAGGCATGTGGTAAACTAACGTAATATGTTACTTTGTTGTGTTATTTGATCACTTGCACGCGTACAATAAAAATATTGCTGAAGTGGCAGTTACGGCAACGGATAATACGGGTGGAAGTACTGGTCATGGGAGAAAAGGAAAGTCCAAAAGTGTGGGAGTACTGGTGGTTGAGCAATGACCATAGGGGTGGGTGTAGGGAAGGTGAACAAGATTTGGAGTGTGGGGAAGAAGGAATGTGCCACAAGAGTGAAAGTGCCTGGAGTAGGAGGAAAGCCCATGAGAGTCAAATTACTGAAGAGGGGAAGGAAACGAGAGTGAAAGTCTTGGGAAGAATGGGCATTGAGGTTGGAAGTACTGCTTGGGGAGTAAAAGTACTAGTCTTGGGTGGAAGGAAGGGAATGCTTATGAGGAATGGAGTACTTGTGGTAGTGGTGGGTGGGAAGGGCTAGAAGGGTGGGAGTACAGGTAAGGGTGATGCTGTTAATTGGGGGCTGTGGTCTGCCAACATGAGTGTAGAATAGGGTCATGGTAATACTGGCCATGAGGGGAACAGCCATGCAGGCATTAGTTCTAGTGATGGGAATGTCCATGAGAGTGGGAGTCCTGGAGGTAGGGCCACGAGGGTGTGTGTACTGGGAAAAGGGACATAGGAATGAGAGTACTTGTGCAAAAAATCAAATAGGGTTGTAGTATTGTTGGGTAGGGGGGCAAGAGAGTAGAAATACAGATTGGGGAAAGGGCCCTGGGAATATTGGGAGTACTGATGGAGGTATGGCCATGAGAGTGAAATTACTGGTTGGGTGGCCATAAGGGTGGGATTACATGTGGAGAGACATATGGGTGGGAGTACTGGTGGTGGTGGGGGGGGGGGGGGTTGGAGTACTTGGGGGGGGGATTAGGGTAGAAGTTCAGGAAGTACTGGTGGGGGAGGGGTGGGGCATGAGGATGGAAATACAGGGGAGTGGAAAAGCAATGAGGGTGATGCCAATAGAGATAGGGTTGTGGTTTGCCACCATGACAGACAGGAGAGGGTCATGCTGGCAGACCACAACCTCATCTGCATGGCACTACCTTTCCTTTCACCTATATTCTCACCCCAATAGCCCTTTCCTACTAGAACAAGCATGACCCTTTCCCATATGTGATGTTGGCAAACCAAAAGCCCCTCTGTTTGGCACTAAGAACATCACCCTTTTGGCTTCTCCCGTACCTATATTCCCATAACTCTTTCCTGTCTGTCATGTTAACAAATGACATTACGACATGCCTATTACCTTTAATATACAGAACAATGCCCTCTGATACTAATTTTACTAGGTTAAAGGTTAACGTAGTCATTTAGCCAGGAAAGCGAAAACCTTCTGTAGGAACCTCTGATTCTGGTTTTAACTTTTTTTTTTTATCAAAGGCTGACTTTGAGCCACACTTATGCCCCTTGACCTAGATTCCAGCAAGTGTTGCCACTGAAAGGAGATTGACAGGTTTGTGGGGTTTATCCCCAAAGTAGAGAAAGTCAGATCCTTAAAATAGCTGACAGGTCCACTTTATATTTGTTAAGAGAGAAATATATAGGCTACCATTCCTGATTCTCCTATGAAATGCCAGTTGCATCGGTTGTCACTCTAACCCTCTCGGGCTAAAATGCTTTCTAAGTCCCTGTCATTTATTATGGCCAGCACCTAAAGGGCTGTAGGAGTTTCTTTTTTAGAGTTTGTGGGCCTCCTTCTGGTGGACACAGTCTGTTCCTTCTTTGATTGGAGAAGTTACTCTGTGCGATCAAGAGACATTTTCTTTTTTGTCTGGAAAGGGAAACCAATCTGGGAGAGCGTGGTAATCTCAGACATGTTTCCCCAGGGAATACATGATACTCACTGAGGATGGTTAGCAACCACAGCACCTGAACCGTGAGTTAAACCAAGGGGCCCTGTGATAAATTACCCAAGCTCCATCACCCAAAAAGGCTGCTGAAATGCTTTCAGATGTATTGACACTGCTATAAGATAAGTAGTGAGCTGGAAACATCTACCACTAAGCTAACAAGGGAGATAATTAGTGAGTTGGAAAGACCTCTACCACTAAACTAACAAGTGAGATAGCAAGTGAGCTGGAAAGCTGTTAAATGAATATCAATGTGCCCAAATTTGTTTATATCAGCATAATAAGTCCAGATCACATCCTTTGTATAAAAAAAAATAATTATAATTCCACATTTTCGTTCATACATTTTCCACTTCTACATATACAGGTAGGTTTCACTGAAGATTATCAGAGCAAGGTAATAGAACTTTAAAGTATATGGGAGCCCTTACCTTGTTCAGTTTAAAATAGAAATGAAAGGCAAAATGTTTGTGTGTTTGTAATATATATATATATATATATATATATATATATATATATATATATATATATATATATATATATATATATATATATTTATATTTTTATTATGAATAGTTTCTTTCATTTTTTATAAGTGATCACGTGAGCTCATTAAAGTAGAATTCCAGGGAAAAAAATGTTTTTTTCCCATGCAGTGGGGCTGTGCTTGCACTGCATGGGTTAACTGCTCATTTTTATCTAAGGGTGAGTGGAGCAAAGGCTGGGAAACCCCACAGTGGCAGAACACCAGGGCCCGGAGGCAAGACAACCTTTGCAACCCTGATAGTTCTCCCACTGCTTTGGATCCTTATATTTTCTTGGTATGCTGGTGACATATATATCTTGTTTTCTGCCACCCTGGGGGACCCCAATACAGTAGGAAGGGAGCTCACTGCAGAACATGTGAAAGGGCCGTTGTGGGGTTGTAGTAAAGGGCCCCAGTATATATTTATATATCTATATATCTATATCTATATATATCTATCTATATATATAGATATATATATCTATATATATATATACACATTTTATAGTTGCCCCCCTACTTTTGTCCCTGTCCCCCCATGTGCCCCCCTAAATATGAAAGCTGGAGACGCCACTGGAGAGGAGCAGAGATATACTTAGGTTATCCAGTGATCCTCCGAGCACAAGACCAGTCCCTGCCGCCCCTGTCCCCCTGCATGCCAGCGGTCTTGTGCATGGACTGTTCCTGACGTCATCATGCCCATAGAACGGCTCTGGATAAAAAGCCTTCTGTGTGCAGCAGCCCCCCTCAGCCCCCCTAACACTTACCTGAGGTCCCTCTCTGTCCAGCGATGTCCACGAGTGTCTCAGCCATCCGAAATTCCCCTTCCTGATTGGCTGAGATACAGTAGTGGCGCCATTCACTGCTATCAAAGTCAGCTAGCCAATCAGGGGAGAGAGGGGGCGAGGCCGGGTTGGGGCTCCGTGTCTGAATGGACATGGAAGCTGTGACTCAGCTCGGGTGCCCCCATAGCAAGCTGCTTGCTGTGGGGGCACTGAACACGAGGGAGGAGCCAGGATCACAGAAGAGGGACCCGAGAAGAGGAGGATCCGGGCTGCTCTGTGCAAATCCACCGCAACAGAGAAGGTAAGTATAACATGTTTATTATTTTTATAGGGGAAAAAAACGAGACTTTACAATCACTTTAATGTGACCTAGACTGAGGAGACCATTTTGATGAAGCTTACTAAAACAAGTATGGCTTTGTTCTCATGTTACATAGGTATTAAAGCCAAATTGGCCGTAGTTTAAAAATCAATCCTGCATAAGTGTAGGCACTATAGAGTTCACCTTTATTGGGACAAAAAAAGGACAACCTTCCTGCCCCTCTGATCCTAGTTTCACTTTATATCTACAGATTAGAAATCCCAGACTTTGGTGTTAAACCCTATATAATTCTTCATAGCGCAACAATACCTTCAGATCTCATCCTTTGTGTTTAAAATAAAAAAGGGGAAATCCAAATTCCACTTTGCTCTTATTCATACATTTTCTATTTGAGCTGATGTCATTACTCTGTGGCTTCTCAATGCTTTAGAGAGTATCTATGTGGGAGACAGATCTGGGAAATCTCTAGCATTTTTAAGAGGTGAGTTTTGAGCAGATGAGACAGCTTGTGGGTTGCATGCCATATTTTAAAGTCAGGGAAAAGTCAATGTCTACAGCTTGCAGGGTTTGGTGGGGTTTAGTGATTACAGGTACATGAAGACATCTTGCGGTTCCTGCTTTCAAAGCTGAATAAATACAATTTAAAGTTATTATACAACTTCTTATCTGCGCCTTTTGTTTTTCACCTGCATTGATCAAGTCGTTTCATGGGGGGGGGGGGGGGGGGGGGGGGATTAACTAAAACTGGAAAGTGCAAAATGTGGTGCAGCTCTGCATAGAAACCAGCTTCCAGGTTTTATTGTCAAAGCTTTATTAAACAAGCTGAAGTTAGAAGCTAATTGGCTACCATACACAGCTGCACCAGAATGTGAGTGCTCCAGTTTTAGTAAATCTCCCCCATGGCGTAATTTGTTATTCTGTACACACAGCATATAGTAGAGTAAATCTTCACATTTCTGTGTCAGAAGTGTTTGCGTGTGTTCAAATATGAGGCATGCAGCATTACAGGTTAACCAGTTGACGCACAATCCCGTACATGTACATTATTGTGTTCAAGCAGCTACACTGGGGCTATGGCGGCAGCTGTCAGCCATAATCCCAAAATCATTATTATTAGCCGGTGATACTCTACATCATAAAAGCCGCTGGATTGTGTTTACAAGTGGCAGGAGGGGCCGTGTTCCCTCCCTCCCACTGCCCGCCCTTGCCTCTTTGGGCAATATGATCAGGGAGCCTGGCACTGAATCCGGCAGTTCAACCGGCTGAGCATAGAGCTGATTGTGACCTGAACTTCCCCCGATCTTCTCTGTGGTTTAGAGACCGAACACGACAAGCATTTCGTCACTTCCGGTTAGGGCAAATGTGAAAAGAGACATTTTTTTTCTGGAAAGCATTGTATCAATTTTTTTTTTTTTTGGATCTCATGCTTTCAAGGGCACAGGAGAGATCTGGGGACTTATAGACCCCAGATGTCTCCATAAAGAGGACCTGTCATGCTTTACTGCTATCAGAAGGAATGTTTCAATTTCTTATGAAAGCAATAAAAGTGATAAAAAAAATTAAAGGGAAAGTGTAAAAAAAAAATGTTTTAATAAAATAAATAAATAATATAATAATAATATAGCGAGAGCAATAATTCTAGTGCTAGACCTGAGAAGCTGAGGTTGATGGATTGGCCAAGCATGTCTCCAGACCTAAACCCTATTGAGCATCTGTGGGGCATCCTCAAACGGAAGGTGGAAGAGCGCAAGGTCTCTAACATCCACCAGCATTGTGATGTCATCATGAAGGAGTGGAAGAGGCCTCCAGTGGCAACCTGCGAAGCTCTGATGAACTCGATGCCCAAGAGGGTAAAGGCAGTGTTGGAAAATAATGGTGGCCACACAAAATATTGATACTTTGGGCCCAATTGGGACATTTTCACTTAGGGGTGTACTCACTTTTGTTGCCAGACATTAATGGCTGTGTGTTGAGTTATTTTGAGGGGACAGCAAATTTACACTGTTATACAAGCTGTACACTCACTACTTTACATTGTAGCAAAGTGTCATTTCTTCAGTGTTGTCACATGAAAAGATATAAAAATATTCACAAAAAATGTGAGGGGTGTACTCACTTTTGTGAGATACTGTGTATATTATATATATATATATATATATATATATATACACACATACACACACACACACACACACACACACACACACACACATACAGTTAGGAACTGGGGTATGTAAACTTTTGAACAGGGTCATTTTGGGTAGTTCCTGTTGTCATTATGATTTAAAAATAGTAAACACAGTTGATTGATAATAAATGGCTTCAGCCAAACACTAACCACGAGTGAAAGAAATGTTTTTATGTTATCATTCATTTTCTCTGAAAAATTATTTCAGACACACACACAAACTCTTATAAATAAATGTAAAAAATAAGGACGTGTCAGTAGGGCAGTGGTTGGTGGCAGTAGTGGACAGTGTTTTTTTTCTTTATTTATAATACATTATTGTTTATTATACGTTACAATTTTTTAGGAGACCCGCTTTGGTGAAATATTAGCAGGGGGAATCTGGGCCGCACGGGGTGATCAGAGTGTGTCCAGGCACGCCCCCTGCGCACGCTTATGGTGGCTGGACAGATCCTTTGGCTGATATGGCAATTCTAATATGCATATATCAACAGTGTGTTTGTATTCAGCTTTATGGGACAGCAATAGTTAGAAATCAAGTGTAAGTAATGCCATTATTGTAACACCCCACCCTACAACTTGCGCACATGTGTGTGACTTAAAACTAGTACTTTATTATGTTGTACATTGGTCTAGTGGTTCTCTATCACTTCTTATGATCTTGTAACATAAATTATTGCATAACTGAACATCAGTATACAGAAACCGGGCTAATCCAGTGACTCATATCCTCAAAGACTGAGTAGCTTGAAGGATTCAAAGGAAACTTTATTTTGCATGGAGTGGGTTGATTTTTCAGTTAAGGTGTTTGTAGCTGCTTGGGTGGCAGAGGGAAACATGTCCATGCTGAGTTTTAGACAAACTCGTATAAGCTTCAAGAAAAGTAAGGCGAGAGACTGGGATTTGGGCCAGACCTAGCATAAGGCACAGTAGCATTGTGCCTAGGGGCTGCAGAGGCTGCGAACCGTTTTTTTCCCCCCTGCAGAGCACATATGTCGGGATTGTTCTTTAATATTTCAAAGGGAGTTCAATTCAGAGAAATAAAAATATCATGTAATATAATTTGAGGTAAAAAATAGACTAAAAACTAGAACTGTAAAACCTAAAATTTAAATATTTCCTGCCTTCCAAGGATTTACCCCAGCTTTGCTGCTGCCAGGGTTATGTTCTGTTATTCCATTCTGTCTCTTCCTCGCTACGTCATTTTGTTAATGACGAATGTGACAAGTGGTATAATCCACATGAAGACCAAGCCTTTGCTGGCACTTTTTGTTTACAAGTTTAAATCAGTATTTTTTGCTGGAAAATGACTTAAAACCCCCAAACTTTTATACCGTATTTATCGGCGTATAACACGCACATTCATTTTAAGAGGGAAGTTTCAGGAAAAAAACCTTACATTTTAAATAAGGAACTTTGAATCAAAAAAAGGGTCAGTGCTCATCTGCAGCCTCACAAGTGCCATCAATGCAGCCTCATCAGTCCACATCAATGCAGCAGCCTCACCATTGCCATCAATACAGCAGCCTTTACCATTGCCATCAATGCAGCAGCCTCACCATTGCCTTCAATGCAGCAGCCTCACCATTGCTATCAGTGCAGCCTGATTGATGCCCATCTGCAGCCTAGAGGGAACAGGGATGGACGAGCGTTGACAGATTACATACAGTGAGAATCTCCTATTATAGACAGAACAGTGGTCCAATGGCGGCCCAGGAGACAGGACTTCCTATTACAGAGGCCGCCAAGTAAAAAGGAGATTCTCACTGTATGTAATGTGATGGCGCTCATCCTGCTCCACTCCCTGTCCCCTCCGAGGCAGCTAAAATTGAAGTATTGGCGTATAACACGCACATGGTATTTGCACCTGATTTTCATGGTGAAAAAGTGAGTGTTATACGCCAATAAATACAGTATTTTTTTTAGCAGAGACCCTTGGGAATAAAATGGTGATTGTTGCAATTTTTTTATGCCACATTTGTGCAGCGGTTTTTCATATGCAATTTTTTTTTTTAAATTACACGTTAAAGAATTAAAAATTATATATATATATATATATATATATATATATATATATATATATATATTTATATATATACTACCCAATGTTTTTAGCAAAACATGAAAGATGCTGTTACGCCGAGTAAATAGATACCCAACATGCCACACTTTAAAACTGCGCAGGCTCGTGAAATGGTGACAAATTGCAGTACTTAAAAATCTCCATAGGCAACGCTTTAAAATTTTTTACAGGTTACCTGTTTAGAGTTACTGAGGAGGTCTAGTACTAAAATTATTTCTCTCGCTCTAACGTTTGCAGTGATACCTCACGTATGGTATTAACACAGTTTACATATGCATCCTTACGTATGCATTGGCTTCTGCGCGCAAACACTTTACTTATTTCTTATTATTTTTACATTGTGCCTTTAATTTATTTTTTAATCACTTTTATTCCTACAGGGAATGTAAAACATCCCTTGTAATAGAAAAAAGCATGACAGGTCCTTATTATGGTCAAAAAGACACCAAATCTCTTTTTTTTACCTTTAAAAGCAAAAGTTAATTAAAAAAAATTGTCTACTTATGGAAGTGACGTCATGAAGTTGCTCCAGTCCTCCAAGGCCATAGAAGCAATCAGAGATGATCTGTTCTCCTCTGTGACCAGGCGGCTGCACTGTCAGATCAATTCTCGGGCATGCCAGTAAAAACAGTAAGCCTGAGAAACATCTGCAAGTGTGTGTGTGTGTGTGTGTGCGGGGGGGGGGGGGGTTTGAACGTCCTCTACCACCGCTTCTGAAAGTGATCCAGCAGCTTATGAGCCACTCGGACTGCTTTCATGAGAAAGCCAACCGCCTTCTAAAAAAAATATGGGGCATAGAGGGGTTCCCCAAGTCCTCAGTAGTAAAGTATCTCTCCAATAGGTCCACCGACTGGGTTGCAGTTTTGGGGTCCGACCCACTTCCTCAGAGCAGCAGGGAGCGCACACAGGTACCAGTCCATTACCACACGCTCCACAATCTGAGGGCCCATCAAGGTCTCCGGCTGCAACCACTTCCTGGTGAGGTGGACCAGGTCGAACATTTGGAGACCGGGGTGGCTGGTTGCTGGAGTAGGTCCACTGATGCACGTGCTGGGCCAGACTGCCATAGTGACACCCAAGTGTGCGAGTATCTTTGTCTTCAGAGTCTCAAAGTCCTGGTCCTTATCCGGTTCCAGATCAAAATAGGCTTTTTGAGGTTCTCCTGTCAGAAACGGGGGCCAACAAACCCGCCCACTGTTCTTTTGGCCATCCTTCGTAGACAGCAACTCTCTCAAAAGTTGCAATATATGCATCATCATCGTCCGGTGTCATTTTCTGTAGGTGGTAGGAGGCACGTACCATCTTTGGTTCCACTGACACAGGAGGTGTGGACCCCTTTTTCAGTTCCATTAGAGCCTCTGCGAACTGCCGGTTCATCTCCTGCTGGGCGGCCTGTTGTGCTGCAGCGGCCTCTGCGATTTGGCAGTGCATCTCTTGCTGGGCCACCTGTTGTGCTGCAGCGGCCTCTGCGACTTGGCTGTTGGTTTCCCACTGTGCTGCATTGGCCTGTAGCGGGGTCTTTATCATTTCCTCCATCATCAGAAATTGCCCGCTGAATCCACCACATGTGGGGAGATTAGCTCGTGGGGATCACCTTTTCTCAGGACGAAGGTCAGCGTACAGGCTGTTTCTTTAAAATCTGGCGGGTTGCCAGCTTTATTTACAGGTGGTTTGCAAAGCCATAAAAATAAATAAAAAACAGTAAAACAAACCCTTGCCGTCTGGCGCTAAACTAAACAGTATACTGCTCTCTATACGGTGTGGGGCTGGTCCCTGTCACTCTCAAAACATGAGGTAAAGCAAACCTTTGTTTTCAGTCCAAACAAACAGGGCTCCTCTGTCTCAGATTCCCTTCTGAGTCTCAGGCCAGAGCCCTGCTGTGCTCTCTTCCTGGTCATTTAAAGTGAGCATGTACTCAAGTGGACCACAACACCCGGACCGGAACCAAGCCTGCCACAGAGGCTGGAAAAATCCGCGCCGGATTCCGGTTCAGTCTGACAATAGAACAAATGCGAGGTGAAATATATCGATTATCAATGACCTCACCTCGCATACCGTCACAATATATATTTATTATTATTCAGGATTTATATAGCGCCAACAGTTTGCGCGGCGCTTTACAGCATGAGGGCAGAGAGTACACTTACAATACAAATCAATACAGGAGGGATCAGAGGGCACTGCTCGTTAGAGCTTACAATCTAGAAGGGAGGGTCATATATATTATACATACATATTGCGGTCTGCAATTGGTTATAGACTCATGAATTATGTCTTCCATGAGAGATTTAGAATTGTCTACATTGTTTTAACCTTTTTTCACCCTTTGCTCTATCTAAATGTCACTGCTCTTTTGATGGTGACCATGTGTGTCAACAGACCACTTAAGCTGACCATACACCGTTTGAAATTCAGTCAGTCCAGATGGTTGATAGAAGTCGATTGTTTAATCTAATTCTGTCAAAGGGACATGTTAGAAAATTCTGCATTGGTCAGTGGCTGCAGCAGCTGATCAGTGTATTCCGGCTGGTGGGATTCCACCATCTGTCTTGTTTGTGTGGATGAAGCAATCTATTTGTCTTTTTTTTTGTTCAGCCTGCTGGCTGTTTTAAATCAACCCTTCCTATTTACGCAAGCAGGGCAAAGTATAAGGATCACCTAACTTCTCTCTCCACAGCAGAATGTAAGAGGGGCTTTCATGGTTGGCTAGATTTGGCACCAAAAGCACATTTCCCTACCCCCACTCTAGCCCTGCTAGAACACTGTCCCTCCTGCTGAGGCCAAACACTGCTCCTTGCCATTGTCCTCTACACAACATTCCCAGCCATGGACCTTTGTATCCCCAAGGAAGGAATGTCCACACAAGAAGTAGTTTTGCTGCACTTTACTGGTGGTATTCAGAAAATGGCATTACAGTCATATCACAAGAACATACATTCCGGAGTCACTTGACATTACTCAGTCACATTTAGTGGATGGTCCTCAGTAGTCAAACGTGAAAGCATGTGTAGCACCTCAGCAGGCATCTTCCTTAAGCTGACCATACATTATAAAATTCTCTTATTCAATTTCCTCCTTAGATTTACCTTCAACTACCCTGTTTCCCCGAAAATAAGACCTAGCGTGATTGTCGGTGATGGCTGCAATATAAGCCCTACCCCCCAAATAAGCCCTACCCTTCTTCCCCGAAAAAGGGCCCTACCCTGAAAATAAGACCTACAAGGATGTAAACTAGGGCTTATTTGGGGGGCAGGGCTTATATTGCAGCCATCACCGACAATCCCGCTAGGTCTTATTTTCGGGGAAACAGGGTATGTAATGCCAGGGCCTACCTGATTGCATACAAATTGAAAAGTGTTTAGGTTTGACCTCATATTATATGGTTTTGGTAAATCTAAAGGTAAACTACAAGAAAATTGTATAACGTATGGCCAGCCTTACTATTTTTCCTCTTCCCAGGGTCATTAGCACTCACAGGACTGTGCTCCCTAAAGTCACCTCCTTGTTAGGTACATTGCTGGGAACCCACAAGAGAAGCAGCCTCATACAGGGATCTCCAACATGGCCTAAAAGGCCTTCTGAAATCCACCCTAGCACTCAACTTCGTAAGGGACAGAAGGACTACAGCCAGCTCCTCCTCAGTACAGGTCCACTCCATCCGGCCTTCTGCCCTGTCCAGGGCCTACATGTGCTGGCTACATCCTCATAGGTGTGGAGTGTTAGGTTTAGGGCCCATGCCCCAGGACTCACTGTGCACCTCCCTACCTGGCTTATAACAGGGCACCGACCCACCCATGACATCACTGAAGGAGGGCTCTACCTAAAAGGGGCCTATTAATCGAAGACCTTACTTACTGTAAAAAGACACTATTCTGGTACAGAGCCACCTAGTGCCAAAATAGCTAACTGCACCTGCCTACAAGCATGTACTAACATTTCCTCAATTCCGCTCCAAAACAAATTGTCAGTGCTTACCCAGGGCTAAGGATTCCCCAGCCTCACGTGACAGCACTGAGCCAGTCACAAGGCACTCAATACTGTAACATTGAAGAGGGGTGTGATTTACATGCTCATTCATACCCAAAAGTGCCAAGTATTTCACTTTGCTCCCAGAGTCCCAGTAAAAGTAAACAGTAAAAGAAACAGTCACTTTAATGTGATACTTGTTTTTAGAAAAAAGCATGTACAATGTTAAAGTAGTATTTTAAAATCTAGTACAATAAATAGATCCAAGACAGTACTTCCAGATAAATGATGAAAAGAACTGTAACTCAGTGGCAGAGTACCCCAGATTTTTTTATTTTTTTGCCATCTGTGTATAGCATCTGAAAGATCTATTCAAGCCTATGTGATCTATTTACTATATCGTCAAAAGTATTGGGACACCTGTCTTTACACCCACATGAACTTTAATGGCATCCCAGTCTTATGCCCCGTACACACAGTCGGAAAATGTGCGATCGGAGCATGTTGTCGGAAATTCCAACCGTGTGTGGACTCCATCGGACTTTTTCCATCGGATTTTCCGACACACAAAGTTTGAGATCTTGCTATAAAATTTTCCGACAACAAAATCCGTTGTCGGAATTTCCGATCATGTGTACACAAATCTGACGCACAAAGTGCCACGCATGCTCAGAATAAATAAAGAGATGAAAGCTATTGGCTACTGCCCCGTTTATAGTCCCGATGTACGTGTTTTATGTCACCGCATTCAGCATGATCGGATTTTCCGACAACTTTGTGTGACCGTGTGTATGCAAGACAAGTTTGAGCCAACATCCATCGGAAAAAATCCTAGGATTTTGTTGTCGGAATGTCCGATCAATGTCCGACCGTGTGTACGGGGCATAAGTCTGTAGGGTTCAATATTGAGTAGGCCCACCCTTTGCAGCTACATCAGCTTCAACTCTTCTAGGAAGGCTGTCCACAAGGTTTAGGAGTGTGTCTAGGTTTGACCATTCTTCCAGAAGCGCATTTGTGAGGTCAGGCACTGATGTGGACGAGAAACTGTTATCATTGCAAAGGGTGGGACAACTCAATATTGAACCCTACAGACTAAGACTGGGATGCCATTAAAGTTCATGTGTGTGTAAAGGGAGGTGTCCCAATACGTTTGGCAATATAGTGTATGCAAAGTAACCACACCTGCGCAGAAGATATTTGGCACTAATGTTAGTAGCCACATTAGGCAAAAGGATGAAGTGAAATGACAGTTTGCAATTTTCTTGTATAGGTTGAAAGAACAGGAAATGAGATACTTGTCAGAAAACATCAATTCCTTCCTCGTGGACAACCCAAGGCATAAGCCTACTATGAGCTTTGGAGCACCCTGGACATCAAGGTACCCTAATTTGAGCATGTGAAAAATCATTTGTATTGCCATATGCTTTTCAATAGATGTTTATTGTGTTCACAGAAATTAAACAAGGTACTTCATCATGTATGCTACCTTTCCTCCAATAGACAAACAGAAAGAGGGCGCACCAGCCTAGTGCATTATCCTTATATACCATTTATTGATAAAATCAGAGCAAGTAATATACTCACAAGACAACATGTGTACAAGCTGATCAAAATACAGTAAATCCAAGAACAGGACGGCTTTGGCTCTGAGGAAGAGGGGATGTGCCTTGAAAAGTGTCAGCCTTCCAGACCTGCGTGGCTCCTTCTTGTGAGGAGATTTATATACAGGAGTTCTGGCATTCTGTTCCTGGATTTATTTTAAAGAGCTTGTACACACATTGTCTTGTGAGTATGTAGAACCCTGGTATTAGGCAGGGTTGCTAACAAATTTAGTTATGCTAGGTGGTCATTAACCTGGCTAATTGGTAGTTGTATCCACTGATTTTTTTTGCCCTAAAGCCTGAACCTGGTGCATTTCTCTCTTCTGTCAATAGGTGGCACTGCTGCCTTTGGCATTAGAATGACAAAACCACAGTGAGTTCAGGTTGTGAATAGACATAATTTCTCAGCCAATCATATTTGTGGCTAACCCAGCTGGGAGAGTCTATTTAAGGGGAATCCGTCAGGTGATCAGTGTTCTGGTCTGGGGGCTGTATATGAAGCAGCAGCTGAAGGTTAGGCCTAAGCCTTAGGCCTAGCTACATGTGTAGAGGCTCAGCCCAAGGGGAGCCTGATTGTTGCAGAGGTTCAGCCGGACGGTGAACCGGGTGTTGCCAGAGTTGAAGGAGAAGCAGTTGCCACATGGGATGACCACTCCTGTTACCAGAGGCAAGTGAGAACCAGAGGTCAGAGATAAAGGGGACACCGTCGCCAGTAAGGGACAACTACTCCTGTTATCAGAGGCCAAGTTAGTGAAGTCTGAAGTACCAGAGCAGCCTTTTTCACTAGCCGGGGACGGTGAAGAAGTTGGGAAAGCTTAAGCATTCAAATCAGGGACCCAGCGGGTGAGCGTGGGTGACGCTTGGAATGTACAGTGGGTTAGCCGTGGAAGAGCTCAGGGGATCCAGCGGGCGACTGGGATCTGAAGGTCTGATGAGAAGACTGGGAGCTCAGTGAGAAAAGCTAAAGCAGGAGGGCGTGAGATGGAGGCCAGGTCCTACACAACGGGGATACCAAGTCTGGTATGTGGACAGATCTGTGTTAAGGTCAACCTACAAGTTCAGTTGCCATAGGAGACAGCAGTTCTACAAATACAGTGCTACAACCAGCTTAAAGGCCCTCAACCTGTATAGCTGTCTGCCTATTAGGGCCTAAGGGTGTTCAGGCCCTAACCCTCTCTCCCTCAGTTCTTGTTAAGAGACAATAAATCTCTTGTTTGCATTCAAAAAGTGACTGGCGTCCAATCATTCTATCTTGCATTAAACCCACTATGCCTGGTAACCCACTCTACAAAGAAGGATGTCAGCTCTCCCTGACTCTGGAGGTCACCATTAGGCTTCTGGAGGCCCAGGACCTTGCTACAAGTATATTACTTGCTCTGATTTTAATAATAACTGGTATATAAGGATAATGCGCTAGGTTGGTGCTCTCTGTTTGTCTACTGTAATAGCATATGCGGACTACCCTAGTCCTAGGACAGCAGCAAGGCGTGGTGCTTACATTTGGATCAAGAATGGAACAGAAGCAGTGAAAGTCAGTGTCTGAGTGCCACAATCGAGCGCAGGAGTGTTGATAACATTTCCTCCAATAATGGCATAACAGGCTGTGGCACTAGCGTACATCAGGTTTTACCATGACACACATATAGATTTCACACAAAGTCAATATTGTACATACACCAAGATGGAGCAAAAGCCTGTTAACAGAGGACAACGAACCTGCGAGTTATAGGTTAGGTTAGCTCTGCAAAAGGGTCATTTGTCATAGAACAGAATTGCAAGAGGAAACAAAGAAGATAAGAGAATGCAAAAAAAGCAAAATTAGACAGGGGGAACAAGATAAAGACAGGTAAAAGAGTGAAGGAAAGATGGGAGTAGGAAAAGAGAGGGGTGAAGGAAAGGTGCGGGAGGGAAATGAGAACAAACGAAGGGGGAAAGTATAGGGTTGCATAGTCTCATTAAACAGAAGCTCCAAAACTCTTCATATGGTAAGCAGTGTTTGGTCAAAGTCTGGAGACATGTAATGCATTATCTGGATAACTTTTCCCCAAATCTGTATAAATCAATTGGCAGACACCTATACAGTAACGTCTAATTTTAGGGCAGTCCCACCAAACATGGAACACATTCCCTGAAACAGTGAGGAGAAGCCCCAAGAACAAATTTAGCCATCCTTAGGGGCACCATATATCAGCATATTAACAGCTTAAAATTGGCTTCAGCGATCATCGATTTAATGGAGCAATGGGTACCACATGTTTTTCTCACTCTGTTGATATGTAAGTGAAAATGAACAACATATACATGAGCAGACCTTGGCTTTGTATTTAAGCCATCTCACCTTTTGGAACATGATGCATTTGTCAGCTAGTACTTGCAGTTATCCTGAGACAGACTGAAATCTAGAAGTCAGGAAACAGAACAAGGGTCCACACACCGCTTCAGGCAAAATATGGACACACCCGGTCCAAGGTGCTAATCCCGACTCATCACCATAGGCAATATCAAGAAGAGAAGAAAAGATTGATCGCACACTTGAATCCAAAAGATGCTGTAGAAATTTCTTTATTGTCATGAGCCAGACAAAATTGCAATGATGATCAGTTGACGCGTTTCACACGAAAAGAACCATGCTTGTTCACAACCGTTGTGAACAAGCACGGTTCTTTTCGCGTGAAACGCGTCAACTGATCATCATTGCAATTTTGTCTGGCTCATGACAATAAAGTAATTTCTACAGCATCTTTTGGATTCAAGTGTGCAATCAATCTTTTCTTCTCTTCTTGAAATCTAGAAGTGTTCTGTTTAACTTGCTGGTGGAAAGTTATGTTTGCTTGGTAACTACTGACCTGATGGGGTTGTTTTACTAAAGGCAAATAGACTGTGCACTGCAAGTGCAGTTTGACCCAAATCTTAGTAAATGAGGTAAAGCTACAGTCAACTAGGTCAACACAAGTAACTCATGGAATGGTTATCAACGGATTCCTTGAAGCTAGACTTTGAGCTTAAATCATGTGTTAGCACTACTTCATAGATCAGCTGACCTGGTATAGGGCAGGGGTGAAAAGAACAATGGAGTTGCTAAATATTGTGTTTATTGATGAGTCCCAGTTCTACCCAGTCAGTCTGACTAAAGGCAATGTGTCTAGGGAAAATCAGGAGAAAAATCTGACTCATCAGTTAATTCAAAAATCCATACATTAAACAAATGCTTTTGAAAAGCAATTAGAAAGGTCATGAACCGACACCGGATTCCTAAGGACCCATTAATTATGTTGTTTCATGCCACATGTCTATTGAGAGGTATAAAAAATCCATAATTCCCAACTCGTGAATATGGGCAAAAGCTTTATTCTGGCTGTTTGGAGGACAGGTAGAACTTGTTCCTTGAAGGAGTGGTTTGTTTGGGTTTAATGAGACTATAGAAAATATCCTCATAGAAAGGTAGATCTAAATATGAAAGATCAGTATGAGATTTTGCATTTGGTGCCTTTAGATTCATTTTACGTTCACAGATGCCTATAGAGTGGCTTAATTCTGGATAGCTAATAGAATAAAACAGTGTCCATATACTTTGTCAGTCTAGGTGCAGTGGGTTGGGCATGGCGCTGGAGCAGGGGCGGACTGATAACTCATGGGGCCCCCGGGCAATAGGAGATTATGGGGCCCTTAGGCAATCAGAGATTATGGGGCCACACAGTATACACACACACAGTATACAATCACACAGTATACACATACATGTACACACAGTATACACAGACAGATGTAAAAAAAACACAGATTTATACATACTGTCCCTGGTTTTACTGAGGCTGGCAACCCTGATGGGGCCCCCTAGTGGCCCAGGGCCCTCGGGCAGTGCCCGAGTGGCTCAATGGTCAGTTCGCCCCTGCGCTGGAGGTACGTTTGCTTGGTACTTGTATAAGGGTGAGCAGTAATGAATGATGTACAAAATAATATGGTGAGGTTCTGCCATGATGCATACTTATATGGCATGGCACTACCAATGACAATCTTTGCTGTGATTTAATGCTTAAGTGATGTGGACAGCAACTTTTTTTGTAATAGTCAGATATGAAAAAATGTGTCATTGCAGTCCACTTTACTTCAATTGATATTGATAAACTGTGCCCTGACTGGCCATCATGCATGCAATACACCATTGACTGATTGTAGCCATGAGTAATATGACAGCCAGACAGTATGTAAACAGAATAATAAATCTCTATATCAACAGAGTGATGAACACATTTGAAAACACCATTTCCTAATGAGATAATGTTTGAATTTAGAGTGCTGACATTAGTAGGCAAGCTTTGGCCACAACGGACTGGCCCACTCGGTCACCTGAATTGTTCTTAGTAGGAGTGAGCACCAGGCTTTAAAATACAGAACAGACAGACTACTGGATCTGATATCTTTATGATTCTGATATTAAGAATATAAATGTATGTATTATAAACTGACAGGCTTTGCAGAAATGTGAACTGATGCGTGTCCAAGTTCTTTTTATGGTAACAGAATCATTTAGGTTGAAGGCTTAGACCTGATATTTGCTGTGGGCAACACCTCCATTCACTAGGCCCAGTATGTGGATCCAATCTGTATAAATTCATTGCTGCTTCTCTCTGTGAAGGAGGCATTGGTTGCTAATTTTTCCCTCTGCTGACCTTCTCTGTTGCTATGGAAATCAGTCAGTTTTGGCCCCGAGAAACATGGCAAACAGGTCCAGATTTTTGGGCATAGGCTGGGACCCTGAGAAAGGTGATAACATTTTTAAAGAAAAATCAATAGACAACAAGACAAGAAGTGTGATAATACCATATTAATGCTTGGCCACATCCAAATCCACATTGTATCTTTGTATTTGTCATTTCACAAACCTAACTACATTGTGTAACTAAAGCAGTCTTACCTGCAGTCTTACACAGTTGTACAGGCTCCTCTCCTGTACTGATGTTTCTCTGATTTCACTGCACACTGTGAGCTTCTCATAGGAGCAGATACACTATATTAATAGCAGACACACATATACAGTACCTCCCGAATTTCTGAGATGAGAATGACAGACATTTTTTAGTATAAGGTACAGTATGTAGGCGAAGGACATACACCTAGGGTTGCCACCTCATCCCTTTAAACCCGAACACATATGAATTACACAGGTTCTGAGGCTAATTTAATGCAGATAAGGCACCAAGTGTGTAGAATTACCATCTTAATCAGCCACAGAACTTGTGTAATCATTATGTGTTCGGTTTTAAAGGGATGAGGTGGTATGTTCCAGGTTTTGCGGACAATGAATAATTGATACTCAAATAATGATTGGCTAAACCCACAAGTTGTTTTTTGCCACTATTTTTTCTTACCGGCATTGTAAACTGACAAATGTAATAATCATAATAATCATAATAATGGATATATGGTTTGCTGTGGCTTAACATTTCTGCCCCGTACACACGATTAGATTTTCCGATTACAAATGTTGGATGTGAGCTTGTTCGCTGAAAGTCCGACCGTGTGTATGCTCCATCGAACATTTGTTGTCAGACATTCCGCCAACAAATGTTGGCTAGCAGGTTCTCAAATTTTCCGCCAACAAAACTTTGTTGTCGGAATTTCCGATCGTGTGTACCCAAGTTCGACGCACAAATGTTCATGCATGCTCGGAATCAAGCAAAAGGAGCCGCACTGGCTATTGAACTTCCTTTTTCGCGGCTTGTTGTACGTGTTGTAAGTTAACCGCGTTCCCACGTTCGTAATTATTGCCCAACATTTGTGTGACCGTGTGTAGGCAAGACAAGTTGGAGCCAACATCCTTCGAACAAAAATCAATGGTTTTGCTTGTCGGAAAGTCCGATCGTGTGTAAGGGGCATTCCTTACACACAAAGTCGCTCCGACTTAGAAAAAGGTTCCTGTACTACTTTGGGGGCGACTTGAGGCGACTTGCATTGACTTCTATATAGAAGTCGTTTTGCAAGTCGCCGCTGCTGTCGTGTTCAAGTCGCCTGAGGAAGTCGTGCTGCCTCAGTGTGAACCGACTCTTAAAGAGGGACAAATGAGGAGGAAGGAGGGATTTGGTTCCAAAAAAGGGACAGCCCCTCCAAATCAGAGACAGTTGGGAGCCATGCATACAGTATAAGCAGGTTAAACTTGGCTTGGTAGTAGGCGAGGACACACTGTGTTTTCCAGGGACAATATCCGGGACATTTAAATTTTTTTGACCAGTCCTTATTCTTAATAGTGGCAAGCACTGTATGTTTAGGTCAGAAATAGCCTGCTTTAAATTTTTCTGCCATTAAAATGTATTTCTGTGCAGTCAGAACTTAGTTCCATTAGAAATGAGTGAACCTAGCAACGTTCAGTGTCAGCCCAGTCCAGCCTACTGACCCGCCGGTACAGCTCTCAGCTCACTCCCTCAGCATACTAGCTGTTGGCCACCTCTATGCCTCCCTGCTACCCAGGTGTAGGCAGGTACATTCTACTTTCTCCACTGCAGGTGGCACTCAACTTCTGCGGCTTAGCAGGGAAAGAGGGAGACAGGAGAAACATTGCTCCTCTATGGTTTCCAGGGTCAACTGGGGAAGCGATCTGATTAAATGCTGCTGCCCCATGTGACTCTAGCAGCCATCTTGGGTCGGGCAGAGCCTATTTAAAGCCCTGGCTCCCAGGCTTGGTGTGCATTTTGCATGTGGGTAGTGTAGGGACAGGTCACCATTCTGACAGGGACAGTGCAGCGGGGAGAGGTTCCGGAGGAGTAGGGAAAGGATAGGGGCACACCAACCTTCTGGAGACCTCCCCATTTAGGCTAGAACTGGCCAAGCCATATTCCGCCCCTCAAGGCAGATGCTGTCAGCACATCAGAGACCTGATCTGCTACACATTGCTGATATTGCCCTGAGTGTTCCCGGTCGGGTGCTTTCCCACCAGGTTTGCTGTGCATTACTAGATTCTGCATTAATACAAGTTCTGTTCTCTGAAACCGCTCTCTGTGTGTTTACTGCTGCTGCACCACACTGCACTTCCCCACATAGGCTTGTAACCTCCATTGATTCCTGTGTACTGACTTCTGGCTAGTCCCTGGCTGTCCATGTTTGCTGCCCATCCTGACCTCTGGGTCTTTCCTGGTTATCAAACATCTAACTCATTAGCAAGAGGGTTCATAAAATATACCACTTTTGAACACTGCCTTTTTATGTTCACCTGATGTCAAAACTTAGTAAGATGTATCAAAATCTATACCAAACATTATTATTCAAAAAACGTATACAAAAAGGCTGTGTCCTAGTTTATTTCCACTGTGATAAACACACCCTAGAAATCACAAACCCATTAAAAACCATCTATGCTTTGCACTGAACAACATACATAAATATGTTTGCATTGAAGAACGTTTGAAGGACTGTGGATGCACATAGGTTCTAGGACTTACATGTGTAAGGAGTATTACAAGGCAAATACCTAGTACAGGTGGGGGCGGACTGACCATTGAGCCACTTGGGCACTGTGCGAGGGCCCTGGGCCACTAGGGGGCCTCATCAGGGTTGCCAGCTTCAGTCAAACCAGGGACAGTATGTATAAATCTGTGTTTTTTTTACTTCTGTCTGTGTATACTGTGTGATTGTATACTGTGTGTGTGTATACTGTGTGGCCCCATAATCTCTGATTGCCTGGGGGCCCCATAATCTCCTATTGCCCGGGGGCCCCATGAGTTATCAGTCCGCCCCTGAGTACAGGTGTGGCTGTCATACCCCTATTATTTATGGACTCTCTACCAAGCCACACAAATATCAGTCTACATTTCTGCTTCGCATCACATACGATGCCCAAGGAGTATTATCTGGCAGACACCCAGCACAGGTGTGGCCGCCATACTCCATTCAATCTCCTTTCTTAATCTAGAAAGATCTACATCACATCGTAGATGTCATCTTATATATGCTAATCTGCAAGTTTGGATGGATCACTAATGTTTACATGGATTATCTTCACTTGAAATCAACACTGCAGTGTGTGACACATGGGAGGATAGAGCAGTTTGTCCCCATTTCTAGAGAAAGACACATGTTACCTTATGCCCTGCAATTTTCTTCTGGACTTGCTTTGCTTTTTGTGGAGTTTTGAAAATTTGTATGAAGCATCTGCTATTAGTATTTGTACTTTATATCAGTACTGTCTGTATACTGTTTCAAATGAATAGAGCCCACCTAATATTTACTGGTATTTTTTTTTATCAGTAAGATCTGTACTATCATTTTTTCATAATATTTTGCACAGGTTTTTACACATCATATGTTGGTTCAGGTAAACATGTTTGTGGCAGTTTTCTAATACAGGTTAGCCAAATAGTTGTCTTTCCTTGTCTCCATGTCTTCTGCACCCCCCTGACCTCTGCCTTGTTCTTCACCTTCTGGGTTCTCAGACAGCCCTGTCCTCTGGACTGGGGGGGTTGCGACCTAGAGTCAGCATCCAGTATATTCCAACGTGGTTCCTACTCTGCAGCTCCCCGGTCAAACCTGTTCCACGGTGCTATGCGCTACCATTAACTTGTTGTTGGCCACCATGCTTGGGTAAGCCTACCCCATCTCTTTGGGTATCCCTTACAGTGCAGTTCGAGGCATACACAGCATAGGTGGCATCCTAACATTTTGGTTTAACTGAAGCTTCGGTGAACCAAATGGGAAGTCTGCGAATGCTCAATATAGCACTGAACCCTATTGAGGTCCATAGAAGCCCTTTTCAAGGCTGCTTTGCAAAAATAAAAAGGGTATGAATAGCTAGGTGGTGCCGTAGGGTACATATATCAAAGCATAAAAAATATAAATAACATGCAGGGACTATTAATGTGGCTTACCTGGGAGATGCCTTATGCCGCATACACACGGTTGTACTTGCCAACGGGATAATGTCCGTCGGCATTTCCGATGGAAAAATTTAGAACATGTTCTATATCTAAGTCCTTCGGAAATTCCATCAGAAAAAGTCCGATGGGGCATACACACGGTCGGAATATCCGACCAAAAGCTCCCATCGGACTTTTTCTGTCGGAAATTCTGGCCGTGTGTACAGGGCATAAAAGCTCTATGTGAAGTTACAAAACAGTATGAGTTAACCCTTCAAAAGGGTTTATTCGTCCCACATGGGTTTCATTCCTACATTTAGTCCCAAAGAGGGAGAGGTGGTGGGGACTTGTTAGAATCCGGAAGTCCTCTTTATAAAGAAGTGGCCTTCAAATATTGGCCCCTCCACTGGAATGAGTATGGGGTTCATTATTACCCCTTTTTTCCAAAAAAAATTGTCAATAATAAATAGGTACGTGATAAAGTCCTTTATTGCAAAAAAAAAATAGCAAACAATGTGCCATGATATAAATCCAGTGTTAATCACATCATCCAGCGATGTGGATCCAGGATCAGTAATAATGACCTGTCCCCATGACAAGCCTATGTTACCCTACTGCCGTGACAACCCATCACCACACTACTGCAGGGGCGTGCCTAGAGCATTTGGCACCCGGGGCGGATCCTATATTTGTCCCCCCACCCCATGTTAACATGTAAAAACACCCCACTGTGCCCCCTGCATCCTTCAATATCGCTGTCATTGTGTACCCCCTCTCCACAACTGCACCTCTGGACCCCTTTACATTACACAGCACCCTGAACCTCTGGACCCCTTTACATTACACAGCACCCTGCATCACTGGACCCCTTTACATTACAGAGCACCCTGCACCTCTGGACCCCTTTACATTACACAGCACCCTGCACCTCTGGACCCCTCTACATTACACAGCACCCTGCACCTCTGGACACCTTTACATTAAGCAGCACCCTGCATCTCTGGACCCCTTTACATTGCACAGCCCCCTGCAACCCCTTTACATTACACAGTCCCCTACACCCCTTTACATTATACAGCCCCCTACACAGGGGCGTAACTACCACCATAACGACCCATGCGGGCGCTATGGGGCCCGCAGCCGAGTGGGGCCCAGTGAGGATAAGAGCACCGCTGGCACAGTCTCAGTCAGCCAGGGGAAGAGAGAGGAAAGGAAGAGGCGAGCTGTCCGTATCAGCAGAGAGCTGAATTGCCCGATGTAAGAGCTTTCATTAGAACTTCCAGTGTTCCCGGGGCTCACGTCACATAGCTCCACCTTTTGGCCCGGTGCCTTTGATAGACAGAACGCCGATCCAATGTGGGACATGTGACGTCATGAAAGGCGTCGGGCAAAGAGGTGGGGCTATGTGACGATGAGCCCCGGGAAGACAGGAAATTCAAATGAAAGCTATTACAGCGGGCAATCCCGCTATCTGCTGATCCGGGTGGCTTGCCTCTTCCTCTGCATAGGTGGGGCTGTATGGGGCACAGGCAGACCAGGCTGTATTGGGCACAGGTCACGCTGCATGGGGCACAGGTCACGCTGTATTGGGCACAGGTCACGCTGTATGTGGCACAGGTCACGCTGCATTGACACTAGGGCAGCTGTGGGGGGCTGTTTGCAGGGGGCCCCATACAACATTTTGCTATGGGGCCCTGCAATTTCTAGTTACGCCCCTGTCTGCAACATAGTGAAAGCTGAGCAGCGGGGACAGCAGGGTTTTTGCTTGGGTTAAAATATATTATATAGTGATATTATATGGTGATAGCGTCTCTAAGAATTCGATAACTAAATATACATGTGGACCAAGTTGGCGGTTTTTATATCTGCCTGCTGGTATGTACTTATTTAATATTAAAAGCCATATATTGAAAACTTAAGATATACAAATGATGCAAAACTGCTGTGCTCAGTATAGTGTGCATTTCACTTTCCCTCAAGGGTGATAAAAGGCTGCTTTCAATAACACGCTTTTCTTTTTTTAATGAGGACCTCTGGTAAAATTCAGAGTGCATTTTTATGTGTAACCTATAATATTTTCAATTACTAATGCAAATACCTCCGAACATGTAACGCTTTGTAATGTTCATAATAGAAGCAGACCTCGAGGCAAACTCAAGGCCTCAAGGTCGAAACAGTTTAGCAAGGCTTTTATTTTTATGTCTGAGACTGGGCCTTTGAGCCTGTGGAGCAGCGCTATGCATTTAACACAACCTTGAAATTCTTCAGTTCATCATTATGTACTACTGTCAAGAATGTTGATTTATGCCACTGTGACACGTGGCATATATTTTCTATAGTTTAGCAGCTGTTGTAAAAAAAAAAAATGGCAGGTAATGGAGCATATGTTATATCTACATTTAACGCAGTTGTCCATTTCACATGAAATACCAAAAGATGTCAGAATGTTGCCGATGATAACCAGTGACACCAACTCGATTTCTCCCCTGCTGTAGCAAATTGGATCATGCTTTGCTGGGGTTTTTTGCCTTCTTCTGGATCAATTGTGGGTGAAGAATTGTGTATATGGGATTGTATTTTTTATTTTTTTTGGGTGAACTAGATGGACTGGTGTCTTTTTTCAACTTGACTAACTATGTACAGTGGCTTGCGAAAGTATTCGGCCCCCTTGAACTTTTCAACCTTTTGCCACATTTCAGGCTTCAAACATAAAGATATAAAATTTTAATTTTTTGTGAAGAATCACCAACAAGTGGGACACAATTGTGAAGTGGAACGAAATCTTTTGGATTTTTGAAACTCTTTTAACTAATAAAAAAATGAAAAGTGGGGCGTGCAAAATTATTCGGCCCCCTTGCGTTAATACTTTGTAGAGCCACCTTTTGCTGCGATTACAGCTGCAAGTCGCTTGGGGTATGTCTCTATCAGTTTTGCACATCGAGAGACTGAAATTCTTGCCCATTCTTCCTTGCAAAACAGCTCGAGCTCAGTGAGGTTGGATGGAGAGCGTTTGTGAACACCAGTTTTCAGCTCTTTCCACAGATTCTCGATTGGATTCAGGTCTGCACTTTGACTTGGCCATTCTAACACCTGGATACGTTTATTTGTGAACCATTCCTTTGTAGATTTTGCTGTATGTTTGGGATCATTGTCTTGTTGGAAGATAAATCTCCGTCCCAGTTTCAGGTCTTTTGCAGACTCCAACAGGTTTTCATCCAGAATGGTCCTATCACGGGTACTCACCGAGGCGAGATGCTGGGAGTGGCTTCCCTTGCGGCTAAGCGCACTACACCCCTGGTAGTGGTACAGAGGGTGTAGGGCACAGAGAGGCACGGGTCGCCTGCAGGCAGGAAGCTCTTGGGAGGAGGACTTCAGTCACGCAGTGATGAGAGCTACGGAGGCTCTGACCCGGAGCTGGAGAAGAAGACCCGGCCGGGGCTCTAACCCGCCAACACAAGGGGAGCTGGGAGAAGTGCAGGAGATCAGGCACAGGAAACCCAGTGGTGGAGAGTCTATGATGCAGACCGATAACTTATACTGGAGACTGGCAGATGAGGAAGTCCTTGGAGCAGGCCGAGGGTCAAACACAGCAGATAGTAGAGGAATCCTGAAGGCAAGCCAGAGGTAGAGGATTGGAGATGTCAGCAGAGAAGTCCGTTAGACAAGCCGGGGTCATACACAAGAAGGCAGGAGAATCCGGAGGCAGGCAGAGGGTCAAACACTGGAAGCAGATCGTGGGGAAGTCCTTTAAGCAAGCCGAGGTCAAAGTGCTGGAGAGAGACAAGGTAGGTCAGGCAAATCCAGGTCAAACAGGTAAACACAGGAAGCAGGAAACAGGAACGGAACACTGGAAGCTGAAAGACAAACCAGCAATTAAACAGGGCACAAGTCAGTCCTTATATAGGCCAGAAAAGGGGGCGTGATGCTGACGAGCAAACGTTCGTACGCCATTACGCCGTTACGCCGTCACGCTGTGTAGTGAACCCGTGTGTGCCGCTACTTGGCTAACGCGCATGCGCCGAAGCGCGGCTCCGCCGCGCAAACGCACAGGAACTTTCCGATGTTGACAGGCTCTTTTCTGACAGTGCCCCCCCCCAACGGGCAACCTCCGGGTGCCCAATCTGGCCAGTACTCCCGGATATTTCTTGTGGAATGTTTGTATTAACCGTGGTGCGTGTATATTGGAGGAGGGTTCCCAAGAATTATCTTCTGGGGGGTACCCCTTCCACTTGACCAGGTACTGGATATGACCCCCCCTCCTTCTACAGTCCATTATAGCCTCAACCTCGAATTCATCTTCGCCTTCAATATTAATTGGAGGAGGTGGCAACTCCTCCCTTCCTGGGAAAGAACTGGGAGTTACTGGTTTCAGAAGGGAAGTATGAAAGACAGGATGAATTCTGTAAGAGCTGGGTAAAGAGAGTTCAAAGGCCACGGGGTTTACTACTCTCTTTATCTTGAAGGGACCAATAAATTTTGGACCTAATTTGCGTGAAGGACAAGAAAGTTTGAGGTTTGTTGCAGATAGCCAGACTTCATCCCCAATCTTGAAAATTGGGTTGCTCCTCCTCCCTCTGTCATAGTATTTCTTGTAGCTGTCCTGAGCCTTCTTCATAGTTTCCTGAATTATTTGAAAATTGGCTTGAATGGAATTTATTCGGTCTTGCACCGCAGGAACTGATACTTCTGAAAAAGCATTAGGCAAAAAAGAGGGGTGAAATCCATAATTAGCCCAGAAAGGAGTTTGATTGGTTGCTGTATGTATGGAATTATTGTAGGCAAATTCTGCACAGGGGAGGAGTGAAACCCAGTTGTCCTGAGAGCATGAGCAGAAACAGCGCAGATACTGTTCCAGCGTTTGGTTCGTCCTTTCTGTTTGGCCATTACTTTGAGGATGATATGCTGAGGATAGGCATACCTTGATTTCCAGGGATTTACAAAGATCTCTCCAAAATTTTGAGGTGAACTGGACCCCTCTGTCAGACACAATGCTAACGGGTACTCCATGTAGCCTAACCACCTCCTTGATGAATATATCCGCGGTATCTGAGGCAGAGGGTGTGCCCTTCATGGGTAAAAAATGGGCCATTTTTGAAAGGCGGTCGACTACTACCAGAATGGTGGAGAATCCCTCAGCAGGTGGTAGGTCAACGATAAAGTCCATGGCCACTTCTTTCCAGGGTTGCTCCGGAATGGGTAATGGTCTCAATAGACCCCAGGCTTTTGCATTGGATCCCTTGTTGCGTTGGCAAATAATACAAGAATTTACGTAGTTTTTACAGTCCTGACTCCACCCTGGCCACCAGAATGAACGATGTATTAGTTCCGAGGTCTTTTGTACCCCGAAATGTCCTGCAAATTTGTTATCATGAAATGTTTTTAGTACCAAGGGTCTTACTTGCGCTGGAACAAATATTTTGTTTTGGGCCCATAGTAAACCATCCTGTTTCCTCAGTGTGGGTACTTCAGGTTTTAAGCATTGGCTGGAGGCCTGTTCAATGGCAGTTCTTAGATCTGGCTGGATTGAACAAAGAAAATTCTGTGAGGATAGAATAGTACCAGGTTCTGCTGTTTGAGAGGTTTCTGGGAACATCCGAGATAGGGCGTCCGCTTTCCCATTCTTGGAACCAGGCCGATAGGAAATGTGAAAGTTGAACCTGGAGAAGAACAAAGCCCAGCGGGCTTGCCGGGGTCTGAGGCGTTTTGCTGTTCTAAGGTACTCCAGGTTCTTGTGATCTGTGAAGATCATAATGGGGTGAGAAGCACCTTCCAAAAGATATCTCCACTCCTCAAGAGCAAATTTGATGGCCAGTAGTTCACGCTCCCCCACGTCATAGTTCCTTTCTGGCGGGGACAGTTTCCGGGAGGCAAATGCCACAGGATGAAGAAGGGCCTTCTGGCCTCGTCTTTGGGATAGAATTGCTCCTAAAGCGGTTTCTGAGGCGTCTACTTCCAACACATAAGGAAGAGCGGGGTCTGGATGCAGTAGTACCGGGGCAGAAGTAAATAGACTCTTCAGTTTATCAAATGCTTCCTGAGTTTCTGAGGACCACTGGAATCGGCTTTGCTGGCGAGTCAGTTGGGTTATGGGAGAAATAATCGATGAAAATCCTTTTATGAACCTGCGATAAAAGTTGGCAAAACCCACAAATCGTTGGACCCCCTTTTTGTCTGTAGGGGCTGGCCATTCTTGGATAGACTTCACTTTCTGAGGGTCCATTGAGACCCCTTCAGTGGAGATAATGAACCCTAGGAATTGGACCACTGTTTTTTCAAATTCGCATTTCTCTCCCTTTAGGTAAAGTCCATGCTTCCTGAGGATCGTGAGTACCTTCTTCACATGGACTTGGTGCTGCTCAATGGTTGTAGAGAAAATCAGAATATCGTCAAGGTAAACAATCACAAAGTCATCTAGGTATTCACGAAAAATATCATTTACTAGGTGTTGGAATGTAGCTGGGGCATTGCACAGACCGAATGGCATCACTAGATGTTCAAAATGTCCGAATCTAGACCTAAAAGCCGTTTTCCACTCATCCCCTGGGCGTATCCGCACCAAGTTGTAGGCGCCCCTTAGGTCAAGTTTAGAAAAAAACTCGTGCGGTTCGAAACCGTTGGAATAGTTCTGGGATGAGGGGAAGCGGATAACGGTTCTTGATGGTGATCTTGTTGATTTCCCTGTAGTCCACACAAGGCCTTAATGTACCATCTTTTTTTTCAAACGAAGAAAATCCCCGCTCCAGCCGGAGAAGAGGAAGGACGAATGAATCCCTTTTCCAGGTTTTCGTTGATGTATGACCGCAGAGCCTCCAACTCCTTTTCTGATAGGGGGAATATACGACCAAAAGGAATCTCGGAGCCAGGTAAGAGATCAATGGGACAGTCGTATGGTCGGTGAGGAGGCAAACTGTCAGCTCTCCTTTTGTCAAAAATGTCCATGAATTCACGGTAGGCTGCAGGAATGTGCTGAAGGTGATCAGGCACTGGTTGGACAGTTAGACAGGAAGCTGTGCAGACAGGACCAGAGGTGAAGCAGTGCTGGGAGCAGTAAGCCGAAGAGAAGGAGATCCTCTTCTCACTCCAATTGATATGGGGGTCGTGAGCTTGTAGCCATGGAAGTCCCAGGATGATAGGGAACATGGGGGAGCAGATGATGTCAAAGCACAGAAATTCTTGATGTCCTGAATCTGTGATGGTGAGAGTGGGTTTAGTTTCTTGGGTAACAGGCCCGGAACAGGGGGATGATCCATCGGCCAGGTGGATTTGGAGCCTTTGTCTTTTGTTTTGCAGAGGGATACGTAAACTTCGAGCTAGGGATGTATCTAGGAAGCAGCTGCAGGCGCCAGAATCAATAATGGCTGGTAGCCGGATCTCCTCGCCTGCCACCTGTAGGGAGACAGGAAGGACGAGATGAGTTGAACTTGAACCATTGACTTGAAAGTTCATAGCTGTTTGTAATTGGGACTTACTGGGTCTTATAGGACAGTTGCGCAAAAAGTGGCCTGACCCTCCACAGTATAGGCAGAGATTGGCCTCCCGCCGGCGTTGTTTCTCATCAGGTGTAAGTGGAGCCCGGATCAGTCCCAGTTGCATTGGCTCGCTCTCCAAGGTAGAGGAGGAAGGGACTGCAGGAAGAGGATGACCTGTGGGGACCCTGGGTAGCATCCATGTAGGCCGAGGAGATTGAAGACGTTCAGCACGTCGTTCCCGTAGACGTCGGTCTAATTTTATGGCTAGCTGGATCAACTCCTCCAGGGTGGAAGGAGAATCAACACGTGCCAATTCATCTTTGAGAGTCTCTGAGAGTCCCTGGCGGTACTGGTATTTGAGAGCCGCCTCATTCCATCCAGTGTCCCCTGACCATTTCCGAAATTCGACCGTATAGTCCTCCACCGGTCTTTTTCCCTGGACTAAGGTATGTAAGATGGACTCGGCCGTGGCTATACGTTGGGGATCATCATATAATCTTCCCATGGACTCAAAGAAGGTTTCCACTGAGTTTAGTAGGGGACTTTTCTGCTCCAGGAGGTTGTGAGCCCAAGCTTGGGGTTCTTCAGACAACAAGGAAATAATGAACCCTACTTTTACTGTCTCAGAGCTGAAAGTCTTAGGTTGGAGAGCCAGGTATAACAAGCAAGCGTTCTTAAATGCTCTAAACCTCTTCCGGTTTCCGGAAAATCGTTCAGGTGTGGGCACCCTAGGTTCTGGGAGAGTCATAACAACTGCAGGAGCTGTGCTGGAGTGATCTTGTGAAGAGCTGGCCCCACTGGGGGATGTGGAAGTTGCATCCCCGGGAGACAACACCAGGTGCTGGAGACGACCTTCTAGTTGAAAATAGCCATCTTGTAGCCTCTGGACTGCTTGCGTAAGGGTCGTTACCTGCTGGTATAGAGCTTCGAGAGGGGAACCCACTCTGTCGGCCTCAGACATCTGGCTGGTTTGTACTATCACGGGTACTCACCGAGGCCGAGATGCTGGGAGTGGCTTCCCTTGCGGCTAAGCGCACTACACCCCTGGTAGTGGTACAGAGGGTGTAGGGCACAGAGAGGCACGGGTCGCCTGCAGGCAGGAAGCTCTTGGGAGGAGGACTTCAGTCACGCAGTGATGAGAGCTACGGAGGCTCTGACCCGGAGCTGGAGAAGAAGACCCGGCCGGGGCTCTAACCCGCCAACACAAGGGGAGCTGGGAGAAGTGCAGGAGATCAGGCACAGGAAACCCAGTGGTGGAGAGTCTATGATGCAGACCGATAACTTATACTGGAGACTGGCAGATGAGGAAGTCCTTGGAGCAGGCCGAGGGTCAAACACAGCAGATAGTAGAGGAATCCTGAAGGCAAGCCAGAGGTAGAGGATTGGAGATGTCAGCAGAGAAGTCCGTTAGACAAGCCGGGGTCATACACAAGAAGGCAGGAGAATCCGGAGGCAGGCAGAGGGTCAAACACTGGAAGCAGATCGTGGGGAAGTCCTTTAAGCAAGCCGAGGTCAAAGTGCTGGAGAGAGACAAGGTAGGTCAGGCAAATCCAGGTCAAACAGGTAAACACAGGAAGCAGGAAACAGGAACGGAACACTGGAAGCTGAAAGACAAACCAGCAATTAAACAGGGCACAAGTCAGTCCTTATATAGGCCAGAAAAGGGGGCGTGATGCTGACGAGCGAACGTTCGTACGCCATTACGCCGTTACGCCGTCACGCTGTGTAGTGAACCCGTGTGTGCCGCTACTTGGCTAACGCGCATGCGCCGAAGCGCGGCTCCGCCGCGCAAACGCACAGGAACTTTCCGATGTTGACAGGCTCTTTTCTGACAGGTCCTGTATTTGGCTGCATCCATCTTCCCCTCAATTTTAGCCATCTTCCCTGTCCCTGCTGAAGAAAAGCAGGCCCAAACCATGATGCTGCCACCACCATGTTTCACGGTAGGGATGGTGTGTTGAGTGTGATGAGCTGTGTTGCTTTTACGCCAAACATATCGTTTTGCATTGTGGCCAAAAAGTTCAATTTTGGTTTCATCGGACCAGAGCACCTTCTTCCACATGTTTGGTGTGTCTCCCAGGTGGCTTGTGGCAAACTTTAGACAAGACTTTTTATGGATATCTTTGAGAAATGGCTTTCTTCTTGCCACACTTCCAAAAAGACCAGATTTGTGCAGTGTACGACTGATTGTTGTCCTATGGACAGACTCTCCCACCTCAGCTGTAGTTCTCTGCAGTTCATCCAGAGTGATCATGGGCCTCTTGGCTGCATCTCTGATCAGTCTTCTCCTTGTCTGAGCTGAAAGTTTAGAGGGACAGCCAGGTCTTGGTAGATTTGCAGTGGTCTGATACTCCTTCCATTTCAAAATGATCGCTTGCACAGTGCTCCTTGGGATGTTTAAGGTTTGGGAAATCTTTTTGTATCCAAATCCGGCTTTAAACTTCTCCACAACAGTATTACGGACCTGCCTGGTGTGTTCCTTGGTCTTCATGATGCTCTCTGCGCTTTCAACAGAACCTTGAGACTATCACAGAGCAGGTGCATTTATACAGAGACTTGATTACACACAGGTGGATTCTATTTATCACCATCAGTCATTTAGGACAACATTGGATCATTCAGAGATCCTCGCTGAACTTCTGGAGTGAGTTTGCTGCACTGAAAGTAAAGGGGCCGAATAATTTTGCACGCACCACTTTTCAGTTTTTTAATTGCTAAAAAAGTTTAAAATATCCAATAGATTTCGTTCCACTTCACAATTGTGTCCCACTTGTTGGTGATTCTTCACAAAAAATTAAAATTTTATATCTTTATGTTTGAAGCCTGAAATGTGGCAAAAGGTTGAAAAGTTCAAGGGGGCCGAATACTTTTGCAAGGCACTGTAACTATGATATGATTGGATATTCATGAGAATGTACCCTGTCAATTCACCAGGAATCAGTGATTTGATCAAGATTTGAAATGCTTCTTTGAACTACGCATATGCTTGTCAGTATCATAAACCAGCAAAACCACTAAGATAACAAGCAGCTATTTTGTTTCACTAAACAGTATTAATATAAATTAAATGACAATTCATTAACCAATACCGGACACTTTCACCCACTTCGTACCCAGTCCAATATTTAACAAAGTATCCATATGAAATTTTTATATATTTTTTAAAACCGAGCTTTCTTTTGATGGTATTTAGTTTTAGTTTTTACTAAATAAATTAAAAAAAGACCTAACATTTTGAAAAAATATATGTTTTTCTTAGTTTCTGTTAAATTACTTATTTGCAAAATTTTTTTATCTTTTTCACTGATGAGGCTGCATTGTTAGACACTGATGAGGCTGCACTGTTGGGCACTGATTGGCACTAATGGGACTGCACTCATAATCAAGGCACTGATTATCAGTGTAAATTATGTACTCACTATGCCCCTCACAGAACGGCTCTCCTTTTCTCACATGACGTTTCTGTGTAAGGATAGGAGAGCCGATAACCAGCAAGTCTGTTTACATTGTGACATGACTGATCACATGGTAAAAGGCTGTTGGGATTGTCCCTTTCCCCGATCTGTGATCCACTGTGTCCAGTACAGCGGTCACATAGTGTGCCCGATGCACGCATGTGGGGGGACATCCCAGGATGCCCTCCCAGAATTGAACAGCAACGCTGTAGCCGTATAATGGCTATAGCCCAGGCGGCAAGTGGGTAAAGTCTGGGAAACTTAAAAGGGAATACCAGCTTCTACAAACTTGCCTAAAACTAGGTAAACCAGCACTTTAATATTAACTCAATAATACAGTCCCATATCATCAGTCCTATTCTGTGTGTATTTGGTATTTCATGTGGCATAAATGCCACCAGGGCTATAATTCTACTTTAAATGTAACCATTGTCACCTTAAAGCACATTTCCTAGGAAAAAAAAAAACTCTGTGCCCGCTCTGCATAGGTTAACTGCTCATTTTTGACTATGGTAGAGAAGAAAGGAGACGTACTTATCTAATCCGCTGATCCTCCCAGCACAAGACCTGTCTGGCACCCCGCGCTCCAGCGGTCGTGAGTTGTGGACTGTTCCTGATGTCATGAAGCCCAGAGCAAGCTTCATAGATCAGGAACAGTCCTCCACTGAACCGTGGGGGAGCACTGTTTTCTGATGGAATAAAGAATCAGGTTAGTATAAGCTTTTTTCTCACCCCTAGACAAAATAAGCAGTTGACCTGTGCAGTGCGGGCACAGCCCCACTCCATGGGAAAACGTTATTTTTGCCTGGAGGTGGGCTTTAACAATGTAACCCAGTCTTTCTCAACCTTTTTACCCCAAAGGAACCCCCAAAATAAATTTCCAGCTCTCAGTGAACCCTTACTAAAACAAAATCATTGAGGTCAATGGCAAAAATATCCCTTACATTGGTGGTCAGTAAGAATAATGCAGCACTTACAGTGGTGATCAGAATGCCATTTTTGCTAAAAAAAAAAAAATTGTTGTCATGCTGCTGGCTTTGCCAAGTGTTGTCGGTTCTGAACCTATTCAGGCACCACTGAAGTGGAAATTAATCAGCCAAAGTTAAATGAACTCCTAGAAACCCCTAAAGAAACCCTAGGGTTCCACTGAACTCTTGTTGAGGATGACCGATCTAACCAATACCTTGCTTTTTGTGTTCTTTTTATTTGAGGAGCAGAAACAGTCATATAGTGATGGAACCTGGTGAACTGGCACTCACAGATGGAAGACCTAGAGTGGAATAGTAAAAACAGAGACATTGGTAGTGAGAGAATAGAGAAAGAAGTGTGACATACAAAAGATGAACATAAGACTGAAGAGAGTTAAATGCACTCACCTTATTAATGTGGGACTCCATGAATTATCTTTATTGACATTGGTTCAGTTTGGGATAATGTAATAATCCATATCCTATGTCTGGTGGGCTGCTGGGGATGCCATAACTTACTGTAGTAGACCATAATACATACAGTGATTGCCATGATCTTTCGGGTCCTGCGCCAAAAGGCTTCCTCTCTGCACACTGATCATGGGGGTTTGCACACTCACCATTGTGGCCATTCAGAAAATGCCGATTGGACAAGGTGAAGCGAAGAACAGGGTGGATGACATCATAATCTCCACTTTGTACGATCAGAGAACCTTTTGTATTCACTGAAAAAAACAAAAAGAAATACAAGGCATTCTCTGAATAACGGCGGTGCTGAGTGAGTAGTAGTTCAGTGTGCAGATGGGAACCCGCTCGAGCAGAACCCAGAAGATCGTGGTTACTACTTTGGTTTTCAGCATCCCCAGTGGCCCTCCAGATATAAAATATGGACAATTACATCACGCCAAGCTGGACCAATAGAGATAAATCCTGGAGTTCCTCTATAGGGCAGATCCAAACGCACACAGGACAACATTGAGCTTACTGAAAACGGACCTCAACCCATTAAAAGAACCTGTTCTCTCCTGGTTACTCCCCCCTCCCTCTTAAATAATTTGAAAAATGATGATCTTTTTCAAAAACATTAAGAATATTTTTTTGTGCTGCAGAGCAGCAGTTCATGCTGCCTCGTCTAGGTGGACCCGCTGTGCTGCCTACTTGGATGTCCACATCATACATCCCAGGAAGCAGTGTCTTCCTGAGGAGCACATGTCTGCGCCACGTGATTCTGCACATGCACAGACATGACGCTGCTCTCTAATAGGTCTTTGGAAACTGGCTGTGCAGGGGATGCCTGGATATTTTAAGATGGCAGCACAAAAAAGGAGCAGTAGAGAATATCACTAGGGTGAAGTTCCTCTTAACACCGTTTATAAAAAAGATTGCATTTTTTTTATCCTTTGTTGCATGCTACTGATGCCCCCCAGGCATCAAAACCAAACTATATTGCCGTTTACCAATCAGAGGGGGGCCCCGAAGGACCATAGGTGGCACTTTGGGACAGCAGTATTGTCAGTCTGGGGGGAGGGGAGTGTTAGATGTATTAGCGGGTTTAAATACACTAACAAATTGAAGCTAAACTCCAGCTAATACTTTATAAAACAGCAAACATTTTTATTTTCATTTTGGGATAAAGATTTTACATAAATAAATAAAATCTGATCATTGTAAGCATCCCTGCTAGTGCTGAATGGTTTGTCTCATGTCTTTAACTGATAGATTCTGCTGGAGAGCTTGTCTTTTTGAGAAACAACAGGCTTACTGGCTGGATCACCAGATGAAAATAAAAGGATAGAAAGCCTAAAAAAGAAAATGAATGCAGATTACACATTTAAGAAATGATAAGCTGCAATATAGTAAACATTTTCTTTTGGGGTTAAACATGCATAAGCTTCAGCATCAGATTGATTCACATCATTGCTCTGGACTGGCTTCCTGAAAGTGACAACAATGGACTAGCCAGCACAATGTGTGAGAGCTCAGCTGCTTGTAGCCTTCATCTGGGGCACGTGACAAGATGACAACTCAAAAGCACAATTTTTAGATGTAGCACTGTCCCCATAGGGCTCGCTGAGTGTTGACTTCTTTTCTGTTTACCTGCAGCTGGTTGCCAATAGTTCCCACTTGAGTGCTAGGGGTTCCTACTTGGCCCACCCTTCTCCTGCTTGCTCGTTACTCAATGATCAGTCCAGGGTATTTGTGTTTTTGTATTTTATTTTGGAACTTGGATGGGAGAAGGGATGAGTGGGATACTCCAACTGGAATTATTCACAAGGGAGAAGGACAACTCTGTACTCACAGTAGGCAGAATCAGATCCTTCCTGGTGTCTCTCTTCCAGTCAGCTCTGCAGGACCCCTATGTTGACCACCCAGGGTCACACGACCGCCTCCGCGGAGGAGAGGACAGCCGCCCCCCCCCCCCCTCTCCTGGACTCTGTTCCCTGGCTCAACTAGCTCTGAGCACTTGTACTCTGGCTTTATATACAGTATCCTAACATGCAATGCAGCACTTTTCCTCTCTGCCAATTGCCAGGGCTGTAACAAAGACTGTGCACTCACTTGTCAGGTCCCCTCCCACTGTCCAATATGCCTCCCTATTGGACCAGTGGGGGACAGTCAGAACAAGCTGAGCTGCACCTCAGTACAATGAGCAGACCAAACCAATAGATCCTGCTCTCTGGTAAGCAGAGAGCACTCTAAAGGCCCATACACACGATAGGACTTTGTACAAACTTTCCCGTGGATTTTTGTACAAAGGGCGTCGGCCGTAAATTAATTAAGCATACACACGGCAGGACTTTTTCAGCCAACTTTCACCAAATCACGTGGTTTTTCAGCTCTTTACCGCCACCCTTTGGTCAACTTCTGTATTGTTGTCTGATTTTTTGCATTTTGCACCATAGGACTTTTGTTGCCGGAAAGTTTGTTTGCACAGCCAACATTTGTCCGATGAAAACCGAAAAAGTTTGTCCAATGGAGCGTACACACGATAGGATGTTGCCTTAAAACAGCTAATTTGCATGTTTGTTGTCAAAAAGTCCTATCGTGTGGATTTTTTGCATTTTGCACCATAGGACTTTTGTTGCCGGAAAGTTTGTTTGCACAGCCAACATTTGTCCGATGAAAACCGAAAAAGTTTGTCCAATGGAGCATACACACGATAGGATGTTGCCTTAAAACAGCTAATTTGCATGTTTGTTGTCAAAAAGTCCTATCGTGTGTATGGGCCTTAAGTTTTACCTGACCATCTTCCTGGTAAGCAGGAAGCTCAAAAACTATACTCTCTTCTAGCATCTACGTAGGAGGGTGCTACACCCTATTACATGAAATGTCTGAACAAGGACCTTCATGACAGGTTCACCAGGTATTTTTTTTTTATATAAAAGCTGCTGATAAAAAAAAAAAAAAAAACTTTGAAAATAACATACAAAGTGTAACTACACTTTTGTTGAGAAAAAAAAAAGCCCTAACAACATAACCCTACAGGAGCTGCTGGTATTAGTTGGTCCCGTTTCCCCTCTAGAGCCCACACAGCCAGGCACACAGCACTTTTCTTTTTCTTTCTGGCTCAATAAACAGTCTAGTGGTGTCTTTTGTATTTTTTTTTTTGCCAATGTAACTTGGATAGGTATGAGGGGAATGGGATACCCCAGAGGGACTGTAGTAACAGAGGACTCCTCACTATCCTGGCAGAGGACTTTCACAAAGTCTCTACTTGCTAGGAAAAACATTACAGCTTGCTTCTGTGTAAACTGGAGGACTGCATACTGGGACTGATTAACTAAAACCGGAGAGCTCAAAATGTGGTGCAGCTCTGCATAGAAACCGGCTTCCAGTTTATTTTTTTTGTCAACGCTTAATTGAAGAAGCTGAAGTTAGAAGCTGATTGGCTACCATGCACAGCTGCACAGGATTTTGCACTCTCCCGTTTTAGTAAATCAACCTCACAATTTCTGGGGCATAGGACATAAGTCAGTACTCACAGGCCTCGTGATCATCAGCTGCCACCTTCTAATATCATCTGCGTGATTTCCTAGAAATGGAGACACAGACTCACGATACCACCAACCACTGGACCCCCTTCCATCCAGTCTGCACCTAGTATCCTCCAGAGTTCTTCTCCAGACCAAAAAATGGGAAAGCCTAGACTTTAGGGGATAGGCCCCCAGCCCAAGTCGTGGCTGGGACCTTGATGAACTTGCAGCAGCGTCTACAGCAGTTTGCCCAGAGGGCAGAACCCCTCCTCCTCTGGCAGGCTCACGTAGGATCCAAAGACCCTGTGCTCTAGTGCTCTAGGCTATATATGGACTCTCCCCAGAGATTGGCTGGGTCCCCATAAATATTCAGGCTGCTCACCCATTCTTCCTCCCACTGCACTTCTAAAACCTTCCAGTAGGCAGGGGGAAGTAATCAGACCAGCAACCTGTCCAACACTGAGCAGGCTATAATAATCAACTCGTGCTCCACTGATTATAGAGGAGCTAAACTAAAATGTACCTACAACCTGCTCTGACTAGGAGGGAACTACACTGTATTTCAGATTCTTGACGGTTTCTGCTCTGAAGAAATAGCTGTATGTTGTGTGCAGAGAATCTGAATGGGAGTGACTTTTTCATTATTAATCATATGATGCACTATTGATGTTCTAATGAGGATGCGGTGTCTGCATCCCTTTCAAAGTGATTAACCCCTTGGGAGTATTTCACCTAAAATTATTATTTTTTTGGCAGAGGATGCCTAAAATCAGACTTCTATCATAATGCAGACTTCTGGGAAAGTCAGTGAGCCAATCACACAAGCAGTCAATGACCGTTCTCTGGGGAAGTTCTGTACACCAAATGTGTACAGAGTGCCTCCAGGTTGCTGTATCCTATTGAACTTTACAGAAAATTACATCAGCTGTAGATTGAAAAGCAAAGGTAATTTTAATAACATTAAAGTGTTACTAAACCCACAACAGTGAAATCAGTCTGTATATGCAGTAAAGCATGCTTGTTATACTCACTGTGGAACCTAAAGAGTTAATCCTCTGCATTGTGTAAAAAGGATGTTTGACATTGTCTTCTCTGATCCCCCCCCCCCTTCTTCCACTGTCCCCAATCCATATCCTGCTAAGACAGAGCCTTTGGAGTCACTCATGCTCAGTTTGGTGTGTATTGCTAGAGAGTTTTTATGTTTTTCTTTGGAGAGTGCATGTGATCAGCACAGTGCCAACCAGCACTGTCCAGACAGAGGGTCAGGGGTCCTGCAGCCTCATATAGTAGGACAGTCAGAGGACAATGAGAACACTCTTCCTACAAGCTTTAACCAGACACAAATAGAAGTCACAAGACTGCTATATACTGCTGATGACAAAAGTTATTTAGCAGTTTCAATTTAATAAAATAATTGCATTTCCATGTTCTGTGTACTGTGGGAGACCAGATATAGTGAATGCAGGGTCCTAGGTTTGGTAACACTTTAAATTGCAACATGGCTTGTGTAGCAATTGTACATGCTATATTATTTTATTTGCTATAATTTTTTCCCATGAAAGTGGAGATTCCCATACCCATTAACCTAAAGCTTAAATTCGATTTTAGTAATTGGGTTGAGATTTACTTTACTATTATTTGTTGTTTTGTTTTTGTAAAACTAAAGAAAAAAAAAAAAGTCTTTGTTCCTGTTACCATCATTTCTAGTTTTGAGAAGAGAACAAAATTATCAGTGACTCAGCAAAACTGAAGGTAGAGCATCCGTTCTCTTACCAATATTATTAGTCTTTATTAGGAGATTATGTGTCAAACGAGAAATATTAAATGTTGTTTATACTGACCGACTGAAAAAGCAGCAGCCATCAATAATTCAACAATCTTTGCAATCTTCCACAAAAAAAGCAATCTTGTATTTCTAAGCCACTTTGCATACAGGACCCTCTAGCTGCAATGTGTCCCTCTCTGCGTTTTAGTGCACCTGGGAGATAAAGGGTCAGCATCCAACCCTATTGCCTGCAGCCTGTCAAAGTCTATGGCAGGCTGCAACTGGCCGGGGCACTGTACCATTTAGGGCCCTATGTGTTCAGGAACCTGGAATGCATAAGATCTGTATTCTGGGCAATCGTCCCTGAATGCATAGGGCACTAAAACACTGGTACCACTCGGTACAGTGTTCAGCCCTGTCTTTGACATGCTGCAGGCAGCAGGGCTGCATCTATTGCTCACGAGCACAGTAAAACACTGAGAGGGACGCACTACAGGCAGATAGCCCCATGTGCAAGGGACTTAATAACGACAAGCAATTTCAAGACAAGCATTTGCCGTGTTGGTCCCTGCTTTTCCATTTACAAGGTAGATTATGGAAAACAAGGTTAAGGTGTATATTTTCTTAAAAATTATTTACAGCCTAAATTATAGTGAATATCTATGTTAGTATGTAAGCGGGGGGTAGAGTATAGCGTTTTCACAGAGGGAATTACTCATACTGACTTTATAAACCAGGCAACGTTTATTACCGGAGAGACGGTAGTAGAAGGAGTATTTACAGCAGTAAGGCACGTAGTTTCACTCCAAGCATGGAGGCACAGATACACAGCACAGTCACTTCTGATGTAAGCGGTAATTGTATTCGTCAGAACTATAGTCACTTTCCATTGACTAACACAGTATAAACCCAAGCACACGATGTGTATCTGTAGAGGCTGATATTCACACACAATACCCGGTAACAACGGTATTCCTTCAGCAGATGGATATAGGCATCTGATCCGTTTGTCCCGCCTTCACAGCGAGGGCACCGGTTTTATCATCCGCAACGGGGAGTCTTTTATCCGACCAGGATTGCTGATGCAGGACTCCGTAGGAACCCTCCTCACAAGCCGGAACACTCTCCCCATCTTCTCCTTTTGCCGCGTACACACGAGCAGACTTTCCGTCAGAGTAGACTCTGACGGTCTTTATGACGGAGTTCCGCTGAAACGGACCTGCCTACACACGATCACACCAAAGTCTGATCGTTTAGAACGTGATGACGTACGACGGGACTAGAAAAAGGAAGTTCAATAGCCAGTAGCCAATAGCTGTCCTTGCGTAATTTTCGTCCGTCGGACTAGCATACAGAGGAACGGTTAGGAATGAGTCCGTCGGAAAGATTCGAAACATGTTCTATTTCTAGATCCGTCAGTATTTTCGAAAGAAAAGATCAGATGAAGCCCACACACGATCGGAATGTTCGACGAAATGATTCCGTCGGACCTTTTCTGCCGGAAAGTCCGGTCGTGTGTACGCGGCATAACTCTCCCTGACAAGCAGGTTCTCTACCGCTGTCTATGCACACATGTGAACTCAACTAAACGTTGCAGGTCTTTCTAATATAAAGTATCCACCCAAAAATGGCCGACCAAATCTCCCGAGATTTTCTGTCCTATCAGGATAGCAGGCTTCTCCAAAATGGTGCTGGAGACAATTATAGAGGCCAGACAACTCTGAACATATGTACACATAAACATATCAAATAGGCTGGAAAGTGAGTATATACACTTGCTAACCCACTACCTCTTGCAGCCAGCTACGCTGCCCTGCACTACAGCTGCCTACAAGTATCTAAAGTTAAAATGTATATTTTAATAGTTAGTAAAATGGTTGTGGTGGAAAGGGGGGGGGGGAGCTTGTCAGGCTTTAATTGCTCATATATACAATCCAATGGGAGTGCCAAGTCCAGAATCTTTGTTTCATAACAATTGGGACCAAGAATTTCTCCTACAGCTCTATCTGCAGATGAAACCTGGTATTACAACCCAATTACACTCTGAACTGTATTGCTTTACACCTCAAAGGGCTGTATAAAGTAAACAGAATTTGGAAATAAATTTGCAGGTTGAAGAGAGAGTTGGAACCAATCTTGTAGTAAAAAAGCAGTGAAAAATGCCATACAAAAACGTAAAGCAAAATTTGGGCATCCATAAAAAATAACTCTTGCAGTGGGGCTTCCTCACTCTGTGTAGCGCTACCCCCGTGAGGGCCGCTTAGAGAATTTGCACCACTGGTTGCCCTGACCTTGCAAGTCCCCCGATACCCTGGGTTTAGACATTCCTGTGATAACCAAAGGCAATTAGAGACATACACACTCTGATAGTAGAAGTCAGCAAAAAAAAAAAAAAAAAAACAGTAACTAATTGCAGTATATAATAAACACTTATACAAGATCAAAACTCTGCCTAATTTGAGATCTATGGGTACAGGCTGAAGAGGGTAGGGGAAGGACCTTCTTTTATGTCAAACCACTCCCTTGTGTACTTCCACACCACAGGTCCAGAATAAGGTATCACACTGTATTTAATTCACTTAAAACAATTTACCCTTTAGTCTTAAACCCGCTCACTTAACAGACATCCCAAGTTTCCTGTGAGGTGCGGAAGTCTCTCGCATTTCGGCTGCTGCTCCCTGACACCCGCGTGATATCCCGGCTGCAGGGCCGATCCTGGGCCCCTATTTGATATCTCTGTCCCAGGTCCTGGGCACCTTCATTCTGGGACAATACAGTGTCCTGGAATGAAACTAACACAGCCAGCCACCCTACCACATACATTGTACTAACTGGTTGCTAGGACCGCCTGACACCTGGCGTCTAGCAACCAGTGACATCACACACACAGTGAGGCCCCAGCATTCAAAGCAGAGGAGGCCTAGTGCTAAACTCCACCCACCTCCTCCTCAATCTTCTCCGATCTGGCGCTGCGGCATGCTCAGCCTCAGAGGGAAGGACTTGGAGTGATCTGGGAAATGGGAAGAGCCCGATGGTCCGATCGGGCACCCGGCACTGTCATCACAGGACTGTTGTTCCTCTGGCCGGGAGATGGATTGGAGGAGCTCTGCCAGACCTCTGCTTCTTCCCCTCAAGTCCATAGATCATCTGATAATTTTGTGTGTGTTTTCTGATTGGCTGCCCGACTTCTCCTCCCTGCCCAACTGAGGGACCAGAGAGAGAGGTACTATCGGCCTTATCACCAGGGAGTAGGGGGGGCATCGGGAGGCTGGTCAGAGAGTTCTCCGGTCAAGAAGCTAAGAAAATGATTCCCCATGGCCCCACCTAATCATATATCCCCCCACATGGTCACAAACC